>JABUQX010086213.1:10000-16581 GCA_015478945.1 Trachelipus rathkii | reverse complement strand
GCCAAGGAGGATTACTTATATTGTGTAGGTTTTATACACTTAGATATTAAGTTGAATAATCGCAATGTTCTCTATTCCTTGGACAACAGTCAAAATGCAATAAGAATTGCAAAGGCTATTACAAATATACATGATAAACAATTGGGGAAGTTGTTGTTACAGTGTAGCATACAAGAGTAAATTTACTACTAATCTGATATATGTCCAATTATAATATTATATATTATAATGATATATGAAATATATTCAATATATTTAATATATAGTATATATAATACTATATATAATATTAATATTAATTATAATATTATATCATATAATATATTAATATATATATAATTATATAATTCTTTAATATATATATATTAATATAATTTAATATATATCATATATCACACTAACATTGTTTAATATATTAGTATTATATATATATATTATACTCATATATATATATAATACGTAATATATAATATATATATATTAAATATATAAAATATATTAATAGATATTTAATAATATAATATATATATATATATTATATAATTAATAATAATATATATATATTATAACCTACTTATATAATTAAAAATACTTTATAACATAATTTTTTAAATCCATTATTTTATTAAATATGAAATAGCATGTCTCTTATACTTGTATGCACTCACCAATCAAAAATGCAACTAAGAGATGGCAAAGGCAAAATTACAAGACAATTTAAGTATACACTTCACTTCCACGCCCGACTAACAATCTCCGTACTATTCTACATACGTAGCTATATGGAAGAGTCACACTTTTCTTATAATATAACCTGATTTGAAAAATAAGCCGTATTATTCAACATATCACGAGCGATGAATTAATTAATAACTTTATATTTTATTTAATTTATACATAATCTTTATATATATTTATTATTATAATATTATATATTACATTATTTAGGGAAACTCAAATTTTTATCAAAAAAGACAAAGGAGAATTATCTTGCCTGTGAAATATCCAAGAAATTTGTCATAAATGAAGATTACGTAATCCAATGTATTTACTAATGGTGTTAAACTATCGTGCTAAAGCACGAGCAGTAACACGAGTATTAAATTGAGTAGTTGTACTCTGATATATATATATATTAATTAATACTTAATATATATATAATTAATTATTATATATAATATATATTAATTAATTTAATATATTAATATATATATACTAATATTATCAATTATATATATATAATTATATATATATATATAAATATATATATATATATATATTATAATATATGTAAATAATGATATTATATTATGTAAATATATATATAATAATATATATATTTATATATATTATAATCATTAATATATATATAACTATATATATATATTATATATATAACTAATTATAATTATATTATTTAATATATATATTATTATATATATTTATATCATATATATATAAAATATTAATATATATTTATTTAATAATTATATTATAATCTTATTATATTATATATATATATAAATATATATATGTTAATATATTATATATAATATATATATAATATAATATGATTATATAATATATATTTAATATATATATATACTATATATATAATATATTATATAATATATATATAATATATATATATACTATATATATATATATCACATTATATATAAATATATTAAATATAGGATTGAAATAAGCGTAGTAAGTTCTCAAGCTATCATATTAGGGGTAATTAGGTAATTTAATATTAATAGGTTATGTTGGTTAGGTTTGGTTAGGTTAGATATATATATATATCTGAGTATATATATATATATAGTGGTATAGGTTAGATTAGGTTAGCTTAACCTAGTACTAAATATTATAGTATTAATGTAATATTAATACCTAATAATTATATGAAATAAAACAGAATACAATTTTATTTTATATTTGATATTTATTATTCGTTTCCTCTTTCTAGGTGAGAGAGGTTTACGTACACCATCTCGAGTAAAGGCATACTTAATTTTGACCATATTAGATATTTAGTACGTATACTCTCATAGGAGATACCAGCAAATTAGGAATATTATGACTACTAAGAAAGCTCGATATACTTTTTTATATAGCTCTTATGGAAAAATACACGAGTTATTTCAGTAAGATATACATGAAAATGGCATAAGATGTATACACCCAAGTTCCATACTGAATAAAGGTATATAATAGTGAATACTCCTAAATACTCATACTATGGGTAAAGTAAGATGATACAATAGTATTATAATATCAATACACCCCACTGATCGATATCAGTAATACAGTAGCTCACCTAATATAACTACTTTAGTGAAATTGACAAGAAGAATATATATACGAAAACTTGGTATTATTAAATTATATCATCCTTCTTATAATTATAGTATTACATTCGATACTAAGAGTAGGTAATCATGTAAACTACAACACCATATATAAGTTATCGGGACTTAGAGCCCCTTAAACTTTAGGAAATTGACATAGATTGAGTTATGAATAATTATATTGATTATTATTATCACCTCTTTCTTTAGAGCATGTTACTACTAATTAGGATATAGAAGAGTGAAAAGTGTTATATATTATATCTACACATATGATATATACTCACTACATTTGGAGATATTTAACATGCATACATATTATGGTAGGTCACTGATGGCTCATAGATATCGGAATTATGATAATAGTAAACTTAGAGTGAAATTGTACTATATCACCTTTCTTATAAGTTAACATCGACGCTGACGAAGTTACTATTCAGTCTCGACTAATGTGTTAATTATATATATATAGGTATCAAGGATTGCAGTTAAAGATTAGACAAAATACATTTAAGAAATTGTAATACGTTAAGAATGGATAATGAAATTCGGTATATATACAACTACCTTTCCTTATAATAGGATAAAAATCTGTCGTACTAAATATACGTGTTAGTTTGACTTAAGACGTCACCTATTTACAGGGTTAATGGGGCTGAGCCCCAAAACGCATTGGCAATGGGCAAGTAGATAGAATTATAAATATTAGGTAGACGAACACAACAGAAGAGGAGATGTAATGAAAATAGGTGAACATGGAAGAGACAGCAGCGACTGAAGGAGAAAGCAAGTCTTACTAGAAGTTATGGACCTCACGTTTTTACACATAGAGAGAAGGCTTAAGACTTAACAGGTATAATCCTCATTTTTCTAGGTATCATAACGGGATTATCTGCATGATATAGTGTTTAGAATTAGAGAAACTTAAGGGGAACCCTGCTTAGAATAATGAATCGGGATGGTGCTTTCGTAAACTGATGAAACGTCACTAATATATAGTTTTTCCTCAAGTTTAAGAAACATGCATAGATTGTTTCGCTATTTTTATTATACAGAGTTTCATTTTACATTTAACTTTGTGTTTAATTTTTTTTCTAATTTATTTTTTTTTATTTTTTTTAAATTGTTAATTTATTTTCAAATTTTTATTATTTTTTATTTATATTTTTATTATTTTTTTTTTACTTTATATACATTTTGTTTTACTAAAAATTTTTATTCCTTTTCATGTTTATAACGTAAAAATTTGGCAGTTTTAACATATCCTAGAAGCAGTTTTAAGATCGGTAAATCAAATAGAATCAAGGCCACAAACCCTACCCTCAACCCATTCAATCGATGTCAACTGATTCTATTGACTACTTGATCTATTGATCTATTATCTATTGATGTATTGATGTATTGATGTATTGATGTATTGATGTATTGATGTATTGATCTATTGATCTATTGATTCCAAAATCATATTTTGTATAACATAAACACAGAATTTTTTATTTTTATTTATTTTGTTTAAATATATATATATATATATATTTTTAAAAAAAAAATTATTCTTTTTATGTTTATAACTTAGAAAAATTTGCGTTTTTACTTACACGCCTAAAGCAGTAAATCAGTAAATCAACCACCCTCCCCCGCACCCTCACACCCATCCGATGATCTATTGATCTATTGATCTATTGATTTTCAAGTCAAGATTCGAGGCATATTTTGGATAACATAACAAAAACAAGTTCTTTAAATACTGACCAACGAATATATGGCTAACGTAACAAATATTCACATTTAATAACAGCTAACATTTAGCATCATCTTGAATAAGACATATAAGTACACGACAACTACAGTAACCCTACCCGCAACGAATAAAGCATCTAACGTTAACAAAAGTTCCATACTTCATTATTGTTAAAGTAAGCTAACTTGACCAACGTAACGCTATTCACACTTTGGTCAAACATATCTCTAACATATCACTGTTAATTTTAACATTTAAGATGGTAATATTTAACAAATATTTATTCGTATTTATCGTAATTCACACAAACACACACGATATATGCTAACATTACAAGGTTTTCTTTACATTGATATTTAGAAATTTAATTGAGTTTTTATTTTGGTGGTCTTGTACGAATAATTGCAAACATAACGACGTTTTCATTCATTAAAGTTTACATAACATTACCTGAACTAAAATTCTCATAATAGAGTATAAATAATTTACTGATCAAAAGCAGTATAATCAAGTAAATCAAGTAAATCAACCACCCACCCTCCCTACCCCATCTATGATGCATGTGGTTGTTTGATCTATTGACCTATTGATTCGAGTCATCCTATTTCGAGCATTATTTTGAATAACCAAAAAAATAAGTTCGTTATATACTGACCAACGAATATATGTAAACGTAACAAAGTTTCCAATACTAAACAATTACCATAACCTGAACTAAGAAATTAATGTACATCGACAAACTTAACACATCTTTAAGCACGCAATAAACTGTTTTAATATTGAGGAAAGTTCCATATTTAAGCAACAATTTAAAGTAATTAACATTGCATTCAGAACGTAACTATTTCGCACTTGTTTCAACAACACTCTCTAAAAACATGTCATTAGTATTATTACATTAACATAGTAATATTTCACAAAACAAATTTATCACGCGTAACTCATTATCATAACTGACCAGCTAATATCTGCTAACGTGAACAAGTTTTCACAACACATTAAAAGCTACATATCAGTACCTGGACTCAAGAATACTAATGTACAGACGCAAAACCTATCATATCTTACGGCGAATAAACTGCTAACATTAACAAACTTCCATACTTAACACCCAGTAAAGTAACTACATTGCATACAGAACGTCCCATCATATTTCAAAAACATATGAGAAACATATTGTTGTTATTTTTACATTAACATAGTAATGGTGTTAACAAAAATTTACATACCTAATTCCACTAATTAACAAGCTAACATCATAGTTTCACTGCTTTTCATTAACAATGGTAAAATTTTACAAAAAAATTTATCATAACCTTACCGTAATCAATCATAATCCCCAAAGGATAACTGCAAACATAACAAAGTTTTATCCTCGGTAAGCTAGAACTATGAGCATAACATACTTAACACACAACCGACATGCGAATAAACGCTCATCATTAACAAAAGTTAACAACTTAAGCAATAAAGCTAACACATGGGAAGTAAAAATAAGTATTCATTTTTTATACATATATTTTCCAAACTTGAAAAGTGCATTAAATAAATGCATAAAGACCAGATCAGTTCTAATTTTACAATTAGTTAGTTCAGTCTGAGCGGGGACATAGGATCCTGCTAAATTGAGCATGTTCTAATATACTCTCTCAGAGTTTAACTCCCTCTGATGATGTAAGTATAATGCCCTCTGCAGTCACCATAATCCATTCTTGGGTCTATATTAGTTCAATACAGCGCATTGGTCTCTCATACCGAGAAAATAAACTTACACAGGCGTTGTTTGTTATTAGCATAGATTCCTTGTAATCCCCTATTTATACGGTTAAACCGCAGGTTTCAATGTAAATATTGTAGACTATCCCATGCGCTATATGTATTAAGTCCTCAATTGTCGACTGGCATCAAGAAGTGAGTGTTTTATCCATCTTAAACCAAAGGCTGTAGATTTTTCAGATGAATTGACTGTGAAACTCGTATACGGGTACGCCAGTGGATTGGTACATGCATCGGGGCTTCAAATTTTGCGTAATCAATAGCTTTTAACGACTGTCACAAGCAACGACTGAAAACAATTTCTATGTCTATTAGAACCTCTCACACTGTCTCCTCTGATAAATATTTCACTATAAGTTGATACATCAGATGACGCATCGCCTTAGCCTTTATCAGTGCTCCTTCAATATCAATAATCTTGATGAATTCTTCAACCGAAATGAATAAAGGTCTATAATTTGCACCCCAAGCAGGAATACAAGCAATGTATCGGTATCCATTCGGTTTACGAATAAATGTAAATGACACATAGTTGGGAATCAGCGAAGGTCCTCGCAAAGATTCGCAAAAAGTTGGTATAGGGTGAGACATTATCGTACCAGCACAGCGAAAAATGTCTTACCAATCTCACATTTTTATCACATCTATGACATACCAATGTTAATTTAATATTACATATTAATATTTATCATATCATAACCTAATCG
>JABUQX010086213.1:0-5000 GCA_015478945.1 Trachelipus rathkii | reverse complement strand
TATATATATATATACTATATATATATTATAATAATTATATCTATATATATATATATATATATATATAATTTAATATAGTATATATATAATATAATATTATATATATATATATAATATATTATATATATATATATATATATTATATAGTATATATATATCTATATTATATATATATATATATATAATATATATATATATATATATATATATATATTATATGATACTATATTATATATATATATATTATATAAATATATATTATATATATAGATATTTATATATATATATATAATATATATATATATAATATATAATATATATATATATAAATAATATAATATATATGATATAATACATATTATATATAGAAATATGATATATATATATAATATATATATATAATATATAATATATATATATATATATATATATATATATATATATAATACTAATATATCATATATAAAGATATATATATATATATATAGATAATTATATATATATATAATATATATATATATATATATATATATATATATATATATATATATATATATTATAAACCTTCAACTTATAATTTCCCCAGGGAATATGAAACTATGCAGAACGATTACAATTGACGTGAATGGAAAAACAGAATCGTTTATTTTACTCGCTCACTCAATAACGTTCGTCAGTTCTTAGATGTAGAAATGAATCAGGAAGCAAAAACATAACAGGAGTGGAAATATAACGGCAGTAATAATATAACAGGTAAAAAAGAAAGAAAACTGATAACGAATAAAAGGAAAGCAGAACCGAAACGAGTAAAAGGAAAAATTTAGCGAGTAAATAGAGAAAATTAAATATACGCTAAAAGAAGCATCCGTTTAATAAAAAAAATATATAATACTCTCCTTTTTCATTCTTCCTTCTTCTATTTCAATTTACATTGTTTCAAAAAGTAAATGAAAAAGTGTCGAGAAAAAATGAACAAAAATCGGGAAAATAGAACAAGCCAACGGCACTGAATACGTAAATGAATTTGTCTTTCATATTTCAGAGCACATAAATGTGTACGTCCACACCTGCACAAGCTCCTACACACAAACCAATATATAAATATATATATATATATCGCATATATATATATATATATAGAATTATTATATGTTGTTGTTATATAAGTTATATATATATATATATATATAGATATATGAGAGTTAGTTATATATATATATATATATATATATATATATATATATCAGATTTCAGATATTTTTTTAAAAAATTTCTAATTTTCCAATTAAATAAAAAGAATTACATGGCACCGCTCGCGCAGCGCACATTTGGAGCGAGTGCTTGAGCATGCTGTCTGCTATGCATGTACGCCAACCTGCTGTGCATCTACCCTATGATATTGTTTAGTTTAAATTTTCATTTAACTCAATAAATACCCAATGAAAAAAATAATTTAATTACAAGATAAAATTTGAAGGAGAGAATTTGAAAGGTTTGCCATGCATTAGTGACATGAAATTGAGGGGAGCTGAAAATGATGTCGGGGGATCTCGGATTTTGGTTGTGTTGAAGAGGTCTACGTGTAGGTTGATTTCTAGTGTTGAGGGTACTGAGTGAGTGTATATCACTAAAGAGTGCATTCACTCTTTGTGAACGTGGGTGGGTATTAAGCTATGTAGGGTAGTATCAAGTTGTTATATTGTTTTAGAAAGAGATAGGTTTGGGCATAGTTATGTTGAAGATTTCTAGATGTGGATGAGGGGCTATAAAAGTTGATTATTATGTATATTTTCTTGTTAAAATGCATTTAAATTGACTGGTATGATGATTTTTGGTCGCTGTTCAAGAGTTATTGTGTATGGTTTGCGATGTTCCGAAATTATATATTTTTATGAATAAGTGTGACAAGACTATGTTGTGGTTGATTTTTGTCCTGTTTAATGCTTGTGTAATTAAGAAATTCAGCGAGAGGTGTGTTCTGTTTAAGATGAGATTTTTTGTATAAGTGCTATGTGCATGTTGTATATAATTAGTGTGTGTGTTGAAGTTCCTTATGTTCATTTTTTATCCCATTTATATTCAATTGGAGTACATTGATTGAATTAGGGAAGTGTAGAATTTGGGTTTCTGTGTGCGCATTTCCGCATAGGTGACAGGACCAAATTCTGGAGTAAGCCCTGGTGCTTTGAAGGTTAGAACACTTCAGATGGAACCATTTATGACAGAAATTAAAATGCACTGAACTTATATATATATATATATAGCATATATATATATATATATATAGTTATTATTATTATTATATTATTATTATTATTATTATTATTATTATTATATATATATATTATTATTATTAGAGAGAGAGAGAGAGAGAGAGAGAGAGAGATATAGTTATATCCGTTTCCTACCTATCCTCTATTACTATTATTATTATTATTATTATTATTATATTATTATTATTATTATATATATATTATAAAAGTATAAAGTTATTGTTATTATATATATATATATATATATATTATTATTATATATGTGTATTATTATTATTATTACATATATATATATATATATATATATATATATATAATATTATTATTATTATTATTATTATATTATACATACATATTACATATTATATATATATATATATATATATATATATATATATATATATATATAGAGAGTATAGAAAGAGAGAGAGAGAGAAGCGCGCATACTCGCAGCGATGAAATTATGGTATGTATGTATCACATTCCAGTGCCTAATGGTCTAGCCCCATCTGTTTGTGTTCAACATCTACCCATCTCCAGAAAACATCTTGGCAGTCACCACCTTTATCCACATATCATAATAATATTACTTATCAACACCCCTCTTTCTAGACAACATCTTACAGTCATCCCTATCCTTTATATCCATATGTGTGGGGAGAAAATTGCCCACATCAATGTCCACATCGTATGTCCTGCATGTTATATAAGACTAAGGTACGTGGTGGTAGCTGGGCTATCGTCACGTCTTCATCTGATATCAAACATGAGCAGAAACACTATGCCTCTGAATGTTTCAATGATCTGTAATGGCTTCATCTTTGAGGAGAATGTATGAATCGTATGGTTACATGGAATGTCAGAGAAATAAAATGTTAAGGAGAAGAGGAGAGAGGTGATGGATGTGAAAGGGCATATTATTTGATTTGCTCGCTTTGACTGAAGAAAAGATGAAAGAAAACAGTGAAAATGAGTTGTGTGGTGTGTTGTGAAATGAGTTTTGCTGGTGGAAAGGAATGAGAGGGGGAGAGAGAAGGAGTTCAATTCCTCCCTGATAAGTGCTTTGTGGTACAGAGCTATGGTAGATTTTAAGTGAGTACTAGAATTCTAGTGGACAATTTAAGCTCTGAAAGGCTCAAGGTATGTGTGGTTGCATCATATGGTCCATCTAAGGGTAATGTTGAAAAGAGTGCAACTTTCTGGGATAAACTTGAACATGCCTGGATGGGGTGAGTAGGGAGCTTAGATTGATTGTGTTTGGTGACCTAAATAGTTGGATAGTGATCAATAAGGGATAGTATAACAGGTGGCTTTGGAGTGTCGGGAAAAAATGAGAATGGTAGGAAGATGATTGATATCTGGGAGGAGAGAGGTATGTGTGTGAATAATACTTTCTTTAAAAACAAGAGGATTCATAAGTATACTAGAGTTGGTGTGTAGAGATGGTACTGAAGTGAAAAGTATGGTCGATTTTGTGTTGGTCAAGAAGGAGATGTTGAAGTATGTGTGGGATGCTAAATCAGTGAGGGGTTGGGAATGGGATTATTGGATCATTATGTAGTTTTATGTAAAATTAAATTAGTGGGGGCTTGGATGTAGAGGAAGGTGATAAGGAATGAAGTGGGTAGAATTAAGTGTGAGAAGTTAAGTGAACAAGGTAATAAGGATAAGTATTTAAGAGCGCTAGCAAGTAAATCAGTCGAAATCAAACATCTGGGAGCAAATGAAGGAAGCGGCTGTTAGCAGTGCAAAAGAAGTATGTGGATGTGCTAAAGTAGGAAGTAAGAATCTTAACAGTGAGCGGTGAAATGAAGAGGTGATGCAGGTGGTTAAAAGTAAAAAAGAAAGGAGGTTGAATGTACTAAAATCCAATGATGAGGTTTTAAAAGGAAGATGCTTGGAATTATGCAAGGAGGAAAAAAGGAATACTGAAAGGTACATACGTAGGAGGAAAAAAATTGCTAAATGAACAGTTTGGAAGGAGGATGAATGGGGAAATACAAGGCAATAGGAAGGTCTTCTGGAAGGAACCGAGAAAGGTTAAGAATGAAAATAAGGAGAATCTGCTTAGGATAATGAATAGGGATAGTGCTTTCGAAACTGATGAGTGAGTGTGGAGGAACACTTCAAAAATCTGCATAACATTGGCAGTAATGAAGAGGTTATAGTGAATGTGTGTGGGTTTGACGGTGCAAAAAGATGTGTCATGTATGAGGTCATAAGTAAGGAGGAGGTAATAGGTTTAGTGAGAAAGTTGAAGAATGGTAACTGCAGGTATAGAAAATTACTGGTAATAAGTACCTGAAGCGAAGGCATGGTGACTGATTGGATTTGGAAGTTGTGTAACAATGCGTTATGGAGGGATTGGAGAAGAGCAGTAATAGTACCATTATATAAAGGTTATGACGATAAGGGTAACTGTAGGAATTATAGGGGAATTAGTTTATTGAATGTTGTTGGCAAGATATATGATGATATTTTTGTCGAAAGATTCGTCGAGTGACTGAGTTACTGATTGGTTAAGAACAAGGTGCGTTTAGAAATAGTAGAGAATGTGTGGATCAAATACTTACACTGAAACAAGTGATTGAAAAATGAGGGAGAAGAAGAAAAATTGTATTTAGGTTTTATGGATTTGCAACAGGCGCATAATATTAATAGGTAGCTCTGGTGTTAGTGGTATATGGTGCTGGTGGTAGGCTTCTTGAATGGAACGCGTCAATAGCG
>JABUQX010086212.1:50000-68986 GCA_015478945.1 Trachelipus rathkii | reverse complement strand
GCTTGACTACACTCTAAACAGAAACATCCGCACAGATCTAAGAGCACCCAAACGACTGCCCATGGATCCTAATTTGACAGCGGAAACCTGAATGTCATTTAATAAAATGCAGATATCCAATTGCGGAGAAAGGACTGATTCAACATACTTTCCATAAATTTTGCGGATGAACTGTTAAGCGTGGGAGACTGACAACGGGAAAGAAAAGTCCTCATGAAACCAAGCCGACTTTACTTAATGGAGTTAAGAAAACCCCAGTTCTCACCCCAGTTGTTATATTTTATAAGATTTTTCAAGGACCAAAAATAGAAGAAAACCAAGACAATCTTCGCCAATGTCTGGAGAAAGCTTCCAAGGATGTCGATGAGTCAGATCTTTAACAAGCGATCCGCCAGTTTCATTCGAACATTTTATGACAGAAAACCAACTGGAATCTTGAAGAAAACGCCTAGGCAACTCATTCCAAAAATAACAGGAAAGAAGGTACAAGATTAATTTAATGGAGATCATCCGACCAGTCTGTTCGGAAACTTGTCTATTGGCTTGTCCAACCACAAATCCGATAATCTTTTCCAGTTGCAGGGAAACAGATGAATCATACAAAAAAGGCTGTGATCTCAAACAGAAGGAAAAAAAGAGGCCGCATTTCAAATATAAATTTTATCTGTGTTTATACCATCTGATATTCAGATGACCAGGTATTTTATTCACTCGATGAATTAGGGATATGAATATGACTGAGCATTAAAAAATGTGCCGGACATCCTGTAGTCTTGTTTCTCCCGAGTGCCAAGTGGCACCATCTGTTGTATTTGCTAGGCCAGTTTTCCCCAGATAATTCTGTTGCAGAGTTTGTATTAATAATGATAAAAGAAAATAACCCGCGAATAAATCAAAGCGTTAAATAAGATATATTGAAGACTTTAACTCATTCTTATCGCTGTTATGACGTAATAAAGTTAAAATTGAAATAAGTTGTTCTTATTTTAAATACGGTGATGCAGTAGTTCAACTAATCTCAATTATTTTGGAGAAATAGCCATCAGAAAGATCAGGCTTTTTTATACAGAAGAGAATAATCCGAATGATGATAGCCCATGACGAAGCCCAGAGAACTTAAACTTTTATTTAAGTATTTTACTATATAAATGTATATCTGCAACAGTATTAAACAACGTGCGCTGGAGCAGATAATTCCATATCTGTCTATATCAGGGCCCATAATCGTATGAGACTGATGGAATGGAAAGTGAATGAGAGTTGCTTGAAGAGGAGAGTATTTTCTATTCTGCAAGATCATTTACACACTTAAGAGAAAGCGGGGAGTTGTGGAGTTTACACAGTCGAAAGTCCAAAGTATAAGTTCCAACAAGTATTTGTAAGTTTTACGTCACCCGTGAATAACGTTTGGCTAAATTAAACTTGGTCGAGAGATGTCGCCGCAATTGATCGGAGTGATACATATGTCTTATGAATAAATTTAATGTTAAGTATGAAGATAGCATATATAGGGCTTAACAGCTGTTTTGCCCAGTTTACCTCGATTTACTGGATTGTCCTAAAGGTTACCCGAGTATAATTTGTTTTTTTCCAATTTTAATTACAATATGAATAGGAAATATGACAAATATAATTTTAATATTAAAATGTTTGTATTAATAAGTAATTAAATCTTATGTATTTGATTGGTCTTGTTTTGACCAATATCAACTATAACACTAATTATATTAACAATATTAATAGAAATTATCATGACATAACGTACACTATTAACAATAACGTTAATTAAACACTACTATGAATTATTTGTTAGGTTCTTTAAATAGTATACATAACATTGTTTAAATTGAGAAGTTTATCTAGTATGGTGAGATGATAGTGTAACAATAAATGCTATAAAGGTAAGTGTTATATACTATTACTATATATATATATATATATATAATTATATATATATATATATATAAATAATATGTAATATATTATAAGAGTACTAGAGTATATTAAATAAATTAAAATTGCAAAATTTTGGATTATATAAATGTTATTTAAAATATAATATATTAAATTAATATATAGTTATATAATATATTAATATTATATGTTCTATTAATCTCAAAATTAAAAGAGATATTGAAAAATTATTTAAAAATAATAGAAATTATGTTGTTTGTATTTAGAAAGAGAAAATTAGATGTACTTCGTCTTAAAATAAGTCGAAAGTAGTTTGATTATTCAACTCTAATAGTGATTGTAGTAGCTCTTATGTAGTATATATACTATATATATATATATATAATATATTATATATATATTATATAATATATATATATATATATATAGTATATATATATATATATATAATATATATTATATTGAAGGGTAGCATTCTCAACAAAACCACCTTCAATTGAGGAATATGAGATGTTGAAGAGAGTGAGCGTTGTCACGATGAAGTGGCGTTCTTCCGGAGGCTGCTTAGGAGTCATCAATGGGCTAGCAGCCCCCTGCCCCAGACGCCACAGGACTCCCCCCAGTGACAATGCCACGAGCACACTCCGCTCTCCGGTCCTGAAATGATGTCGGGTCAGCTGTCAGGTGAGAGCTAGGTGTGCACACATTAATGTCACTGAGAAGGCTCATTGACCACATTGGTACTCTTACTGCAAGCTTGGTATCCGCACCTGCAGAAGCGATTGAGTACGAGTACAGCGGCACAGGATGACCGAACAGCAGTGGCGCCCAGCAGAAGAAACTTAATTGATGGATTTCGGAAGCAACATTTGCATTGGTTGCTATTATAGGATATTGCAAATGCAATGTTGCACTGTCACTCCAGGGTCACCAATTTGAAAGGGTAAGGTTGAGTTCTCAAAAACCACCCTTCCAATTGAAAGAAATATGAGATGTTGAAGGATGATCGTGAGCAGTTGTCATACTGGAAAGTGGCGTTTCTCACGGAGGCTGCTTAAGGAGTTATCAAGTGGCGCTTTAGCAAGCCCCCTCTGCCCAGACGCCACAATTATACTATATTAATAAATATATATATATATAATATATATTATTATATACTATAATATATATATATTTAATATATATAATATATATATTATATATATATATATATAATATATATAATATGTTTGAATTTATAAAAAAATAAACATTAAAGAAATAATATTTAAAGAAAAGTAAATTGTAAGAGGTCGCCAGGCTTCCAGTACTAACAGCCTTATTATTTATTTTTAAATTGAACATTAAATTAAATAAAAAGTTACTAAAGAACACTAGTAGAAAGATAACTTTCAAATATAAGAGAACGAATGGAGTAAATACAATAAGAAGACAGAAAAAGACATTGCGAAAGATTACAAAATAAACCGAAGAACATATACCTAGGTTTGCGCAACCAGAAGAAATAGAAAAATATTACTTAAATACAAAGACTACACAAGAAATTATTATAATCATCATAATTAAATGTGATTCATTGATTCATCTCATTAATCATCATCACCTTCATAGTTAATCAGAATAAAAGAGGAATAATTTGATCAAGTTAGAGGTAAGTTTATCACACATATCAATATTAAATATATATAATATATACTATATATATTTATATAACTATCATTATATATATATATATAATTATATATATATATATATATATATATTTATATATAATATATTAATATATATATATATAATATCATATACTCATTGAATGATTAGTTCCTTAATATCTTATTGGAGGGGCCACACCGCCTCAAGAAAGCCGGCCACCGCTCGAGGGCGGTTCCACAGGTCAGAATAGAAGTTACAGCAAAGGTGGTACGGGAGCAGATCCGAGGGCGGAGCACTCCAGGAATGGAAAGTGCTCTAATCCTACTTGTGTCCGGGATACATGACATCTAGTGCAAATGGGGATTAACGATTGGGCAGTTTGAATCTAAATTTATATTGCATAAGATTTTGGTGCTGGCCTATTCTGCTCCAGGGCGAAGTTTTAATTTCGTTTCTTGCTGGACAGTGATTCTCTCTGATAGGGGAGATGTTTGGGATGGTGTTTAGTAAGATTCGTTATTGGGGGGCGATGTTGTAGACCATCGTGTTAGTTACATTGGATGGAGTGAGAGAGCCAAGACCATTGAGGTGTGTGGGAAAAGCGAAACACGGATCAGGTGGGGGAAGGACATTTGTGTTGTTAATGTCATTATAAAGTTTGGCTGATGAGGAGGGGGGAGTTGTGTATGTGTGAGTGCTGTGTGTGTGTGTGAGTGTTACAATAATAATTAGTCTGATAATAATAGCTCATGAAATTAAATACACTAAGCATAATAATAAAATAATAATAATAGAATAAGCAAATAAAAAAAAAATTAATAAAATAATAAGAGTAAAAATAATAAATATAATTCAAAAAGTATTAAAACAAAAATAATATAATAACAAGTCATAATAACCTCCAATAAAAAACGTACCAGTATTACACAAAATAAAAATATAAAGAAAACAAATGTTTAAAATATATGTTTTGAGTTAAACAGTAAAGCATATGAGTTAAGCAAAGCATTAAAACAGTAAAACATATGAGTTAAAAGCAGCTGACACCAGTAAAAACAAAAGCTACGAATCCCCTATGTTGCTACATGCTAACACCTCTATTGATTTATGATATGCTTTAAGGTACGAACGCTCAATGTTAATAAATATCATGGCTTTAAAGCAGTAAACATATGATTTAAAGCAAAGCAGTAAAACAAAGCATACTAATCCCCCCTTGTTGCTATGTAACCACCTCTATTGATTTACTGCTTTAAGGTAATGTAATGTTAATAATATATGAGTTAAAGCAATGTACTTTATTGACGTTAAAGCAGTAAAGCAGTTAAACAAAAGCATACTACATCTCTCGTTGCTATGTAACACCTCTACTTGATTTTACTTGATTTACTGCTTAAGTACCTGTAAATGTAATAACAATACTATCGAGTTAACAGCAGTAAAACATATGCATTAAGCAGTAAAAGCAGTAAAACAAGATACTAACCCCTTGTTGCTATTTAACACCTCTATTGAGTTACTGATTTACTGCTTTAAGGAATGTAAATGTTAATAAATAATTTTATGGATTAGTAAAACAATGAGTTAGCAGTAACGCAGTAAAACAAGCCTTACTATCCTCTGATCTACGGTATGAGCTATGATTACTGTTACTGCATTAGTAATGTAAGTAATATGTTTTTAATTAAAAAATGTTTAGTATAAAATAAAAATGGATGACTCATAGTAATTGAAAGAAATTTTTTTTGAATAGTTTAAATTGATATCACAACTATGAAATATGTGTTAGAATATAATAATAATAATAAAAAAATCAATATTTGGTAATATCGATACCTTTATTTCTAGAAACAATGTTTTTTAATAAATGTTTAAGTATGAAATAAAAATGAATGACTCATCGTATATATATTTTTATTCGCGCGGGAATAATTGCCTGCGGCGCACGCGGCGGCGGGATTGCGGAAATATTGCGCCTGCGGCGCACGCGGCGGGGGAATGCGGCGGGTCGCACCACGGTGCTAGGTCGTGGTTCTCACGGCGAGGATCATGCTGCGTCCTGAGTGTTCAGCTTATTGGCTTAGAGGTAGACATCAATATCTAGCTCTGTTCTTATTGAATCATCAAGTTGAGGAATTACGAAATATCGAGTGTGTGGTAGTAAGTGTAGTGTAATCTGTGTGTGTGCGGAGTTAAGTGTATATCGGCTAGTAGAATGTCTATGGAGTGTAAGTGCTTATAAGATGTCATAGCAGTGTACTGTGTAAGTGTGTCATGGTGGTGTAGTGTGTTAAGTGTCATATCGCGCCGAAGTGTAAAGGTGGTGTGTGTGTAGCTGAAGATCGCTGTCAAGGCACATCGCCACACCACACAAAAATGTATAGTAAGTTTCTAATGGCTGGAGTAGATGTGTGTAAAATCCCGCTGTGTTGTGTGTGGGTTATTTGGGAGAGTATTTGGTGGCATGGAAGGGTTGGATTGAATGGGTTTCTGATGAAAGAAAAAAAAACAAAGAGCTAAAAAATTGGTGTTCCTACCATGTTCAAGGGAGGGTGGTAGGGATGGGGTGTATGATGTAGTGTTGTGAGCTATAAGGAGAGTGATCAATCTGTGTGATTAAAAGTGTAGTATTTCTAAAGGGATGTGTGTCTCATCTAGCTAATGTAGTAAGTAATATGTATCGGCGGATGCGGTGCAAGAACATATATATTTCTATATACTTTATTATATACTATAATATATAGTATGTATTATATATTATATATAGTATTATATATTATATAAATATATATATCTATATATTATCGATATATATATACATATATATATATATAACTACTATAGGGTTGTTTTATATCGTACATCCATATTGGCTATAAGTGTATTAGTAAAAGACATCATATCTATAGGCTAGTAAGCACCCATTATGTAGGCGATTCATAAGGTCTCTTAGGGATGTCGTGTAAGGCTAACTATTAATGGCTTGAAAATAGATGGCACTCAGTTGCTACTCATGTGTCACACTCATGATTTAGGCACTATAATGTTGGCACCTCCACTTAGGCACGCATTATAATTACGGTCACAACTCATCATTAGTAGTACACTCTATTATATGGCAACTGCATCTAATAATACTCATATAGTATCAAATACTAATTAAGCCACTCTACTTATCACGGTGATTGGAACTCCATTACAAAATGCTACTTAAATACCTCAATTCAAAAAATAATTTAACTGAATAACCATCCATAATAATGACATGCGATCATCTAAAATATGAATATAGGTATACCCTTCACTCAAATAGAGTATTGAGTAAATACGTCCACAGTATGTGACGTCCATCAAATAGTTGAGTCTTCAAAGTAATATCCATCCCAATTATATATATAAGTAGTATAGTTATAGGTATGCAAAGCAATACGTCTAATTATGCCGCAAAATGACGTCATCATATATATAATATAAATGATATATTATCCCATGTAGATAATATGTTGACCATCCCAAAAGAAGATCGAGCAAGGCTTTAACCCAAAACGAGCAACCGCAAAATGTGAAGTCAAGAGCCAATCCAAAAAAAGAAAGGAGTCCAATCAGAAACTGCACAATTTTGACAACCGCAACCTGCAACCGCGCGTTAATCAGCGCTGTCTACACAACCGCAATACAACCGCACCGCGGTTGTCACTAGTCTTCATAACCGCAACTGCGGTTGTCTATTTAAGTTCATCTTTTTTAAAAATACTCTTTTATGCTATCAACGAAAACTCTCCTCTCTCTCTCTCTCCTCTCTCTCTCCTTCTCTTCTCTCTCTCTTCTCCCTCTTTCTGCCTCCACAATCGTCTAACTTGGAGCTTCCCATCAAAGTGACGAGTTTCCAATACGTTGATTGGCCACCTCCAAAATTGTACATCCTCCATCTAAAGTTGATACTCATCTCGATCTCTCTCACTCATCTCTCGCTCTCGCGCTCTCTCTCCGTCTCCTCTAATCTCAATCCTACTCTCTATTACTCCGATGTTCTCGTGAGCCCGTATCATAGCGTGTAAGGATATCCCCTTTGGCTGTAAGTTAAGTGTAATGGGCATATGCTGTAAAGCTGTCTAGATCTTGCAGCTCATCCTTCTCTCTCTTGTACTCCCTCTCCATCCTCTCTCCTCCTCTCTCTAGTGTCTCAGTATAAGAGTTCATACTGTGTTTAACTTAAAATCTGTTGCGTGTGTTGTGCTGTGTGTCAATGTATTGCGTTACTGTCGAATTCTCATCTGCTGCTCTCTCTCTCCATCATCTCTCTCTCTCTCTCTCTTCTCTCTTCTACTCTCGCTTTCTCTCTCTCTCGTTGCTCTCTCTTGCTCTAAAAAAGTGTGTCCTCTCTCTCTTCATCTCTCTCAATGCGTCTCTGCTCTCTCCTTCTCTGCTCGATGCGGTCTCGTCTCTGCTGCTCTCCTCTCTCGTCTCTCTCTCGTCTCTCGTGCTGTTGCACTACTCGTATGACTTCCTTTTTTTTGCGTCGTCTCTCTCTCTCTCTCTCTCTCTCTCTCGTGCTTCTTCTCTCTATGGCTCTGCTCTCTCTCTCTGCTTCTGCTCTCTGCCTCTCTCTCTCTCCTCTCTCTGCTCTCTCTCTTCTCGTCTGCTCTTCGTTCTCAAATCCATCTCTCTCCTCTCAATGTCGCTCTGCTCTCTCGCTCTCTCTCTCTCTCTCTCTCTAATATATTATGTATATATTATAGTGTATATAATGGATTATCAAGCGTAAAAAGTATCTCTTATTTGATACCTGAAAAAAGATATATATTAGATATATATATATATATAATATATATATATTATATATATATAAATATAAACTCGTTGGACAGTTCCTTATATAAACTACGATGCACTACGTAGTATAGTACGATTAAAAGTAAAAGTGTAGACTTCAATTCAGAGATAGGGTTGATTTGTAAGATGTTTGGTTTTCATTCAACCAATATAAGAACTCTGGGTGGTAAGTTGATATGCACTGGAGTAGTATGTAAAAATGTGGTATAATCCAACCGTCATAGAATTTAAACGACAGTGTTTGTTATGCGGAAGATTAAATGGTAGTAAGTAAGAGTAAACCGAAAAAAAATTTGGATTGAATTGATTACAAATTTGTCGATTAGTCCTAACAACAAGGATGCTTGCCGTAAAATGTAGATACAATGTGTGCTAGAAGCGGAAATTTTATGCATAAGTGAGGGGTGTCTAATATAAATGGGTTGTACCCCTCTGGCCCTTCCGACTCCTCCAAGTGAATTTGGTATTGATGAGAGATGGCCTGGAGAGATGGTCCCTCTCCTGTGTGCGGCGCGATTTGCGTCCATTCTCTCCGTCAACTCCACCTGTTTGCAAAGCTCTCCTGAGCTGCTGGGACAGCAGCATATTCAGGGCCTCGAACCACGCCTCACCCAACATAATCCCAAACATGTTTCAAATGGGATCATGTCCAGGGTACTTCGCCAAGGAATGGCCAGGAGTCTATCCTGCCTGTCTGGTAGTACCGATTGGAGATCTGCTCGCAGTGGACTTGTCATGGACAAGTCAGTTATGACAAACAACATGGACGCCACATGAAGGCGTGAAAGTGGCCCGGTACTACATACCTCCCTTGGAGGAATGTCATTCCACAAACCTTTAAGCCGTTTAGCGTTCCTCTATTCACGATATGCAATGCGTGCGAGCACCCAAGCAAATGACAGCCCACACCATCACAAGAACCACCTCCAAAAAGAATCCTTGGGGAGATATTGCAAGCAGAAAAGCAGCCTCACATGCACGTCATCCAAACTAGCCAACCGTCCATCTGGTCCATGCGGACTTTCATCTGTTGAAAGAGTATATCCTCTCTTTTGGGCGAGTAGTCACAAATCTCCATACGCTTGTGAAAAATGCAATCTGCAAACCCCGATGCCTCCCTGCGTCAGAAGAGGGGCCGCGATGGCAGACTTTCCTGTAACGTACTCCACCGTCATCAGTCGTTGTCTCACTGTTCTACAGGTACGAAATGGCCACGAGTCTGAACCTCCACGGAGGCCTGTGTTGTACTATAAGCTTGTTTGAAACGATCACGAAGAACTATCAGACAGAGGAATCTGTCATCTATCCATCCTTTCTCATCGAATATCACTCCTAGATATTTGAATCTGCTGGTCTGTTTTAACTGTGTACCTTCCATCCATATTTTCGCGGGTTCTCCCTGTCTCGATATCGTCATTATCTCCGTCTTCTCCCTGTTTATTTTCATTCCCCACTCCATCATAACTTCATTCCAAGAATTCACAGCTGCTTGTAGTTCATGTTGTTCCTTTGTCACCACAGCCGCGTCGTCAGCGTATACAAAGGTGTATTCCCTATCCTCTCTTACACATATCCTCTTCAAACAGTTGTCCAGATATATATATATATATATCATATATAGATATAATTATATATATTATATATATATATACGTATATGTATGCGGTTTTTATATTAATAATTTTGAAGATAGCTAAAACTCCATCACCTTTCAAAGATTTTTTTGAGATATAAATTATATTACAGGCCATAGGAGTACAATTTAAAATTATTTTCGTCTTAGGGGTACTCGATCAAAAAAGTTTGGAGACCGCTGACCAGCGGCCCTTATTGTTGCTCTATGCTATATTGGGTTAATTTAACTCTGGTCTTAATTCTTAAATGACATGACTTGGCCTCATGATCTTTAAAAACTAACTTATAGAACACTAAAAAAGAAAAACCCCCAAGTAAAATTCATGGAAAAATCAACTAAACTATAATTCTAATATTTACTTAAAGTTTGTACCGGGGTAGTGGTTCTCAAACTTTTTTCGATTGCGGCTTCCCTTGACTATTTCAAATTGCCGAAGTCACCCCATGTTAGATTCTATAAAGACATTTTACAATTTATAAAATAGGGTCTATTATTAATCATTAAATTACAATAATATTCCATGATTACAGTATGTCAAAAACATTCCCAGGATTTGCCTCTGAATATATATATATATATATATTTATATATTAAATTTGTATATTATATATAAATATATAATACATATATATATATATATATTATATATATATATATATATATATATATATATATATATATATTATATATATATACCTTTAATTAGTCATTTGGAATGGATGTGCCTATTGATCGCCACACACTTTCGAAAATCTGGGAATCAGATTGGATACAGCCACCCTCATTTCGTTTTCTACATTGATTTTTGATCGATATTTAGTTTTTATTACAGCGACAGCCGAAAATCCAGCTTCGCATAAATAAGAAGTCGCAAATGGAATTAAAATTTTTTGAGCTTTACCGCTCAGAAGTGGATATTCATTTCATACCGACATCCAAAATTCTGTTAATTCCATGACACTAAATTTTATTTTCAACGAATTTTCGCAAGACAGTTTAATTAGATTCTCTTTTTTCCGCAATGGTAAAGTCAGATGGAGCAGCAACATTAAATGGATCCTGAATCCATGAAAATTTATCCATATGATCGTTTTTAAAATATTTCTCAAACCAGGCAATAAGCTGTGATAAGTATTCTTCAAAAATGGATTTCATATCACGAGAGAAATCAATCCTATTTGAGGTCAAAAAGTTTTGCAAAATTGGAAAACATTCTTTGCCTCCATCTTCATTCATTTTTATTTTCCATAATTTTTTTTTTTTTTATGAAAGCCGAAATTTTCTCAATCCCTTTCAAAATGTGCATGTATCTTCCCTGCAGGGAGAGATTCAGAGCATTCAGCTTTTTAAAAATATCACATAAGTATGCTAGCTTTAGCAGAAAATCTTCGTAACAAAATAATCGGCATATTTGTGGTCTTCCTCTTTAAGGAAAATATAAATTTCCTGTCGCAGTTCATACGTTCGATCCAATACGTTACAACGAGAGAGCCATCGCGAAGTGCTGAAGTACAATAAAGTCGAATGCTCAGATCCTATCTCATCACATAATTTTTTGAAAAACCTTGCCTTCAAAGGCCGAGTTTTTATTAAATTAACTCAATACTTTCACTAATTTCAAATTCAAAATCGATTAAAATTTTTAAATGAAGACTGAACTGAAATACAATTATGAAAATTGTTCAAATCTTTCGCGTCACCCCTGAGGGGAAGCTGCGTCACCCAAAGGTGACGCGTCACACAGTTTGAGAACTACTGTACCGGGGAGTAATAATCAGTTTGTTTTTAATTTCACTTAATTGTATTGATTTGTAAATTTATCTGTTTATCTTTAGAATTAGATTTCCTCTTTATTGGATGAAGCACAAAAGCAGTCACTAACTGGTAACTGCAAATATATAATATATATATATATATATATATAATATATATACGACTATATAATATATATATATATTATATTATATATTATATATATATATATATACTCAGATTTATAAAATATAATATATATATATATATATATATATATATATATATATATATATATTACCTTTAATGTTTTACGACTCCGTCAGTTTTGATATTTTTTTGTTTTGTTTTTTAAATATATTTCTGGGATATGATCGTAACAATCAATTTAAGTGGTGACGGACATGATTCAAAAATATATAGGACCTGTTACGTTTTACGACTCGTCAGTTTTAATTTTTTTTTAAACTAAAGAATACCCAAGGGGTAAACCGCAAAGATGCAGGCAGTCGGGGTCTCGCCTTCCGGTAACGACAGGGTAGGACATTTCCCCCCCGCAGAAGAGTCTCCGGAACCCCCCACTCTTTGGTATTTGGGTGTCGCGGGGGCTCCTCCGCCCCTTCCCTACGGGGTATGGAAAACGTCCCCCCTCTGTACCCCGTCGGCTCAAGCCCCCTAATTTTTTTTTTACATTTTTGTAATAAGCTTTATATGCTGATTCCAAATATGTAGTTGGTTTTACGGTAATGTGGGCGACTTTTCGAGGTTATTTCATTTTGAAAAATTTGTTTGATATAAATGTGTTTTTAAAAAATTATTTAAAAATATTTCGAACTTTGAATCATGTCCGCACCATTTAAATTCATTGATGTGGTCTTTTTTGATAGTTAATAAAAAAAAAAAAAAAGAATCAAAACTGACGGAGTCGTAAAAAATAGTAAAAGAGCATTATATATATTATATATATATATATATATATATATATATAAATATATATTTTATATTATATATTATATATAAATATATATATATATATAACTTATATAATATATATATATATTATATATATATATATATTATATATATATATATATACACAGGCCCTCTTAACCATTCATTCCACCCTAGGCAAAAAAAATCACCTAAAGCATATGTAAAATTTAATATATATATATATATATATATATATATATATATATATACTATATATATAATATAATATATATATTATTGATGAGTATATATATATATATAGGCCAAACTAAAGAAGTTACCCGCATATCTCGAAAACTAAGATAGGTACAAGGAAACTGATAACATATATGGAATCAGCGTATGAAATTTGTATGGAAAAATGAAAAAAAATTTTTTTTTTTTTTTTTTTTTTTTTTTTTTTTTCTCCAAAACTACGATAGGTTCAAGAAAACTAATAACATATATGGTATCAGCGTGTAAAATTTGTATGAAAAAACAAGGAAATTTTTTTATACTAATAACATATTTGGAATCAGCGTACGAATTTTTTTAGGGGGTTCGAGCCGACGGTGGGACAGAGGGGGGACGAAGACCCCACCGTCGTTCCCCAGGAGGCCGAGAGACCTCGACTGCTTTTGCATCTTTGCGGTTTACCCTGGGGTATTCTTTAGTTAAAAAAAAATAAAAATCCTTTTTCATACAAATTATATGTTCATACCTGCATATAGGTTATTAGTTTTCTTGTACCTATCGTAGTTTTGGAGATATAAAAAAAAAATTAAAAAAAAATTTTTTTTTTTCATTTTCCATACAAATTTCATACGCTGATTCCATATATGTAATCAGTTTTCTTGTACCTATCTTAGTTTTCGAGATATGATGCGGGTAATTTCTTTAGTTCCACCATATATAATATATATATATATATATATATTATATTATTATATATATATTTATACTATATATATATATATGAATATACATCATATATTTTATATATATATATATATATATATATATATATATATATATATATATATATATATATAATAATTATATATAATATTATATATCATATATGATATATTATTTTTTAATTTTCTTTTTTTGCTGTCGTTGTCTGCCGAGTTCTAGCCACATAGGGCCGCCCTCATATTCTGCCGCCCTTGGCATTTGCCTAGTTTGCCTAGCGGTTAAGAGGGCCCTGTATTTATATATATATATAATATATATATATATATATTATATATAGTATATATATATATATATATATATATATATAATATATATATATTATATATTCAATAATATATATATAATATATATATATATATATAGGATGAAAGGTTACCATAAAGGAAGGAAAAACTATAGACTTTAGAGAAAAGTTTATTTAGAAGAAAAGTTTACTATATATATGTAGAACATGAAAAGCAATTTTTTTTTGTTTTTTGTTATTTTTTTTTCAATATAATATATATATATATACCATTGCTTTGCCGTTGTACTTTTTAGATCGTGCAACATTTTTTAATGGTTTGCGAGTTTATATTTTTTTTTTTATTTTTTTAAACTTCTGTTTACTGAAAGGGAGCTGAATTTGATATGCATATATATATATATATATACTACACAATATTAAAAAAATTATACCTAAAAATATTACTCTTATCCCTTCCAATCTTATTTCTCTAAAAAATACTTTTAGACCCCCTAAATGTAAAGAAAATGTTTCTGTCAGCTGCGTATATCAAATACCTTGTACATCCTGTGAAAAAATATATGTAGGTGAAACTATAGACTTTTCAAGAAGAAAACAACACTTGGCAGACTTAAAAAAAGACAGTATTAATTCAGCTCTTACATATCATAGAAGATCCTTTAATCACCTTATTATCACCGACAATATGGAAAACATTAGAAATGTTACCAATACAAATGCAAGAAGAGTCCTGGAATCATTCTGTATCTATAATTCGAACAATTTTAATAAACAACCTGGTGAGGTAAAATCAGACCATTTGCAAAATGAATATATGAAGTCTTCAAGATACTTCCAAAAATCTCTGAAGAAGATAACCAACTAACAATAGGTGCTTTCTACGTTGGCAGTTTTCAGATGTGTTGTTCCTTTGCCTGAAGAGGTCTCCCTGATGGAGACGAAAGCTCGCAACTTTGTAAATTTTTAATTATTTTTTAAATTATTTTTGTGAAGAATCTGTTTTTTAATCAATATGTGTCTTTTTGTTTTGTGTAACTAAATAAATGAAAAATTTTAATCCAAGGGCTTTACTTTCTATATAAAATAAATACTGCGTTAAAGTAGTTTATCTTCATAAATAATGTGGCCCGATACGAACGGATTGGATTACTTAACAAGGAAAAAATTCCATCTATATATGCATAGTTTGATTTCTGCTAATGTGAAGAAAGTGCAGTTAAAATTTGTTAAAAAATGTTTGGGAAATCTTGTTATTCCCCCATCTATGGTGCCCCCATCCCTCAAGAGTGATCAATTTACTCCGTTTCCAGAAATGCATAGATGTATTTTACTAGAAAAAATCTCGAAAATCAAAAAAGAAATTAAAATAGCTTTTAGGAAAACATTTAACCAATTTAGAAATTTTCAAACTCATTGGTACAATAAGTTTTATAATAATCTGCAAAAGTTTACTGATTTGATCAACCTGGCACATATTTCTATGAACAGCAGAATAGTCTACAAAGAACGGCAACTGGAAAATAAGTTTACTCATATTTTTAATAATAGTTTATGGTATAAAGCGTCTGATCCTTCAAAAATTATAAATATGTCTAGCTACAATCTGAGTACTTATGAAAAAATCTTGTTGGGTTTTGGTTTGTCTTTTTCAATCGACAATTCGGATCCTTGGATGAAATTTTTCGTCGACTACAATAAATGGCAATCTCGTGATAAAAATGTCAGTTGTAACAACGATATTCTTAAAGGTATACTTATGGAAAATATTTCTGTTTCTTTAAATGCTAACTCTTTCCCCAAAATTTTTTATTTAGCTTTAAATAGTCTTAAATTCAATCAAAACATTGTTATTTCAAAATCAGATAAGGGCAATTTAATTGTTATTATGGATAAACATGCATACATTAACAAATGCTACGATCTTTTAAATGACAACAATATTTATTCACGTTTAAACAAAAACCCCCTGAATAATTTTCAAAATCAACTTAACTCTGCTCTTAAAAACATCTTTAAAGATCACGAAGATATATTGAATAATCTAACCTCATATATGAACTCTCCCTCACAATTCTATGGACTCTCGAAAGTTCACAAAAATAATACTCCCTTACGTCCGATTATTTCCAATATAAATAGTATCACTTATAATTTATCTTCATGGCTAGCAAATCAATTGAAACCTTTAATCAATAATATATCCACTTCCCATTTAAAAAACTCTGAAGATTTCATATCACGCACCAAATTATTAAATCCTGCTTCTCATAAGTTTTTAAGCTTTGATGTCGTTTCTCACCTTAGACCTTTTGGAAAGATACATTACTGAAAACACTCACTTTAGACCTTTTGGAAAGATACATTACTGAAAACAATTACAATTTGTCATTCCCTTTTCAAACTATTAAAAAACTTATCAATCTCTCCCTTCAATATAATTTTTTCGTTTTTAATGGTCAGTTTTATACCCAAGCATCTGGACTTAGCATGGGTTCACCCCTCTCTCCAATTTTAAGCAATATTTATATGGAGTTGACCGAGCATTTTCACATCCTTTCTAATCCGTTACTTAATAACAGTTTGTGGCTCAGATACGTGGACGATGTTTTTGTAGCACTTCCACATAATACAAATACACAAGAAGTCTTAAATTTCATCAATTCATTGCATCCTTCCATTCAATTTACGTTAGAAAATCCTTCCAATAATTCCCTACCTTTCTTAGATACACTAGTCAGTTGGCAGCATTCATCACATTTACAATATACCATTTATAGAAAACCTACTTTTACTCCTAATTATATCCATTGGTTTTCTCATCACTCCAAAAATACAAAAATTGGCATACTTTCTTCTCTATATCTACGTGCTTTCCGCATTTGTTCCCCACCTTTACTGAAAAACGAAACAAATTATTTACATAAAACTTTTACCACCTTATTATATCCCAATCACATTATTGATCAAGCGTACAAAAAAGCTAAAAGGAGTTAATATGGCTCCAATCCTCTAAAAACAAAAAATTCTTCTTTTCTACCCATACCTCATTTCCCACTACATAATATTAAAAAAATTTTGCCTAAAAATATTACTCTTATCCCTTCCAATCTTATTTCTCTAAAAAATACTTTTAGACCCCCTAAATGTAAAGAAAATGTTTCTGTCAGCTGCGTATATCAAATACCTTGTACATCCTGTGAAAAAATATATGTAGGTGAAACTATAGACTTTTCAAGAAGAAAACAACACTTGGCGACTTAAAAAAAGACAGTATTAATTCAGCTCTTACATATCATAGAAGATCCTTTAATCACCTTATTATCACCGACAATATGGAAAACATTAGAAATGTTACCAATACAAATGCAAGAAGAGTCCTGGAATCATTCTGTATCTATAATTCGAACAATTTTAATAAACAACCTGGTGAGGTAAAATCAGACCATTTGCAAAATGAATATATGAAGTCTTCAAGATACTTCCAAAAATCTCTGAAGAAGATAACCAACTAACAATAGGTGCTTTCTACGTTGGCAGTTTTTCAGATGTGTTGTTCCTTTGCCTGATGAGGTCTCCCTGATGGAGACGAAAGCTCGCAACTTTGTAAATTTTTAATTATTTTTTAAATTATTTTTGTGAAGAATCTGTTTTTTAATCAATATGTGTCTTTTTGTTTTGTGTAACTAAATAAATGAAAAATTTTAATCCAAGGGCTTTACTTTCTATATAAAATAAATACTGCGTTAAAGTAGTGTATCTTCATAAATACCGTGGCCCGATACGAACGGATTGGATTACTTAACAAGGAAAAAATTCCATCTATATATGCATAGTTTGATTTCTGCTAATGTGAAGAAAGTGCAGTTAAAATTTGTTAAAAAATGTTTGGGAAATCTTGTTATTCCCCCATCTATGGTGCCCCCATCCCTCAAGAGTGATCAATTTACTCCGTTTCCAGAAATGCATAGATGTATTTTACTAGAAAAAATCTCGAAAATCAAAAAAGAAATTAAAATAGCTTTTAGGAAAACATTTAACCAATTTAGAAATTTTCAAACTCATTGGTACAGTAAGTTTTATAATAATCTGCAAAAGTTTACTGATTTGATCAACCTGGCACATATTTCTATGAACAGCAGAATAGTCTACAAAGAACGGCAACTGGAAAATAAGTTTACTCATATTTTTAATAATAGTTTATGGTATAAAGCGTCTGATCCTTCAAAAATTATAAATATGTCTAGCTACAATCTGAGTACTTATGAAAAAATCTTGTTGGGTTTTGGCTTGTCTTTTTCAATCGACAATTCGGATCCTTGGATGAAATTTTTCGTCGACTACAATAAATGGCAATCTCGTGATAAAAATGTCAGTTGTAACAACGATATTCTTAAAGGTATACTTATGGAAAATATTTCTGTTTCTTTAAATGCTAACTCTTTCCCCAAAATTTTTTATTTAGCTTTAAATAGTCTTAAATTCAATCAAAACATTGTTATTTCAAAATCAGATAAAGGCAATTTAATTGTTATTATGGATAAACATACATACATTAACAAATGCTACGATCTTTTAAATGACAACAATATTTATTCACGTTTAAACAAAAACCCCCTGAATAATTTTCAAAATCAGCTTAACTCTGCTCTTAAAAACATCTTTAAAGATCACGAAGATATATTGAATAATCTAACCTCATATATGAACTCTCCCTCACAATTCTATGGACTCCCGAAAGTTCACAAAAATAATACTCCCTTACGTCCGATTATTTCCAATATAAATAGTATCACTTATAATTTATCTTCATGGCTAGCAAATCAATTGAAACCTTTAATCAATAATATATCCACTTCCCATTTAAAAAACTCTGAAGATTTCATATCACGCACCAAATTATTAAATCCTGCTTCTCATAAGTTTTTAAGCTTTGATGTCGTTTCATTGTTTACGTCAGTACCTGTCCCTCTCACCTTAGACCTTTTGGAAAGATACATTACT
>JABUQX010086212.1:22500-37500 GCA_015478945.1 Trachelipus rathkii | reverse complement strand
CACACATCCTCTACCACTCCGAAAACGCCTTGTTCTTCACCAATCAGCTCCCTCAGTCACTCGACGTACTCTTTCAACCAAAATACCAGCGTATACCTTCCCTACAACACTCAATAAACTTATTCCCTATAATTTCTACAGTTCCCCTTTTCTCCCTTACCCTTATACAAAGGTACTATTACCGCTCTCCAATCCCTTGGAACTATACCCTCCATAAACGCTTTATTACAACAACTTCCAAATCCAATCAATCACCATCTCGCTCCGCCCTTCTTGATTCCATTTCACTAGTTAATTTCATCTACCTGCAGATTTACCGTTCTTCAACTTTCTCACCCACCCATTACCTCCTCCTTACTAATAACCTCATCCCCCCCACAATACCTATTCCTTCTTGCACCATCAAAACCACACACATTCACTAACACCTCATCATTACTGTTAATATTGTGCAAATTTTCGAAGTGTTCTTTCCACACTCCCCTCACATCGATTTTCAACAGTTACAAAAGCACCATCCCCATTCATTATTAAGCAGATTCCCCTTATTCTTATTCTTAACCTTTCGCGCTTTCCTTCCAGAAGAGCTTCCTATTTCCTTGTATGTCCTTATTCATCTCCTTCCAAACTGTCATTTAGCCTCTTGTTTTTCTAATACGTATACACCTTTTAGTATATCTTTTTTCCTCCTTATATAATTCCAAGCATCTTTCTTTTGAAACTTCATCATTTGCTTTTAGTACATTCAACCACGCTTCTTTTTTACCTTTAACCGCTTTCATCACCTCTTCATTCCACCATTCGCTGTTAACATTCTTACTTCCTACTTTAGCACATCCACATACTTCCTTTGCATACTAACAATTGCTTCCTTCATTTGCCCCCAGATTTGTTCAGTCTCAACTTGTTCACATTCAACCGTTTACTAGCGAGCGCTCTTACATACTTATCCTTATTGTCTTGCTCACTTAACTTCTCACTCTTAATTTTACCTACTTCCTTTCGTATCACCTTCCTCTCCATCCAAGCCCCACTAACTTAATTTTTACATAAGACAACATAATGATCCGATAATTCCATTCCTAAACCCCTTCACTTGAATTTAACATCCAAACACATACTTCAACATCTCCGTTCTTTCACCAACACAAAATCAATCCATACTTTTCACTTCGATACCATCTCTACTACACCAACTCTAGTATACTTAGGGATACTCTTGTGTTTAAAGAAAGTTATTACTTACACACATACCTCTCTCTTCACAGAAATCAATCACCTTCCTACCATTCTCATTTTCTCCCGCCACCCCAAAAACACCTGTTATACCATCCCTTTTGTGACCTTTCCAACCATTCAGGTCCCCCAACACTTTCAATCTGAAGCTCCTACTCACCCCATCCAGAAACATCATTCAGATTATCCCAAAAAATCGTACTCTCTTCACGTTTCCCTCAGATGGACCATACGTCACAACCACACATACCTTGAACCTTTTCAAACTTAAATTTAACCATTAGAATTCTAGGACTTACACACACAAAGTCTACCATAGCTTTGTACCACAGGTCACTCATCAAAATTGCAACTCCTTCTCTCCCTCTCTCATTCTCTTCCACACCAGCACGCACACATTTCACATCACACCACTCAATTTCACCTTTTCCTTTCATCTTTGTTTCAGTCACAGCGAGCAAATCAAATTTGCCCTTTCTAAATACATCCATCACCTCTCTCCTCTTCTCCTCATTCTCCTCTTCTCCTCAACATTTATTCCTCTGACATTCCATGTACCCATACGATTCATACTTTCGCCGAAAGTTAGAAGGTCGTTTACGGCGATCACGGACCATACTCCGAGGATGCATCAGCTTCCTAGCAAGAGATAGGTGGTAGTGGGCAGCCAACCCAACTACCACCGCCCCTTAGTCGACTTCTACGACACGCAGGACATACGGTGTGGGCAATTCTTTCTCCCCCGCACACAAGGATATGAGTAGTAGGGATGTCTGTAAGGTGTTATCTAGAAGTGGGGTGTGTACTTTAATCATGTGTATATGATATGTGGATAAATGGTGGTTAGTAATATATATATATATATATATATATATATATATATATATATATATTATATATATAATATATATATATATATATATATATATATATATATATATATTATATATATATATTATATATATATATATATATAAATATATATATATATATATATTATATAATATATATATATATATATATATATATATATATATATATATATATATATATATATATATATATATATATATATATATATATATATATATATATATATTATATATATATTTATATATATATAATATGATAAATCACGTGAAGCTCATGTTACAAATCGTATTTATTCTTTTTTTCGTGTTTTATTTTACAAAAAAAAAAAGGTAAAAAATTAAATTTCTCAAAATATTTAGTTCATTACTTTAACTTTCGTTGTGCGACATACGTTCTAGACTTCAACCATATATATATATATATATATATATATATATATATATAAATTAAATATATGTATTATTATATACATATATATATATTATATATATATATATATACTAATATATAATATATATATATATATATATATAAGACTTTTTAAAATACGGATAGAAGGAAGCGATTGAGAGTATGTTATCCAGGTGCCAGAGTGAGTGATATCGTGGATAGGATAGAGAGAGAGAGAGAGAGAGAGAGAGAGGAGAGAGAGAGAGAGAGAGAGAGAGAGAGAGAGAGAGAGAGAGAGAGAGAGAGAGAGAGAGAGAGAGAGAGAGAGAGTTTACAAATGTCGATTCGAACGTGATTGTTCATGTGGGTACAAATAATATAGGACATAGAAGGTCAGAAGAATTAATAGCAGATTATAGAAGGTTGATTCAGAATTTGAAAGCCAGTGGAAGGAGGTGCCTGATTTCTGAGATTTTACCTATGTTAGTTTCAGGTCAGGGCCTTAGGTGTAAATGAAAGGGTTAGGAAATTGTTTTTCAGAAAATATTAGGTTTTTGGATTTGTGGAGAGAATTTCTGGGCAAAGATCTTTTTGCAGAAGACGGAGTTCACTTGAGTCATAAAGGGGTTGATCTTTTCAGTGCCAGGTTGGAGACTTGTCTATCAAAAAAGTAGGTAAAATTAGGGGTGATGGGCTAAATCTTAATATGAATAATTATAACAATGGTAACTGTAATAGTGGCGGGATAAATAAAACTAGTTTTTCTACAGGCTCAAATAAAGATATCAATACAAGTAACAGCATTTCGAATATGAAATGCTTCCACGAAAATGCTCATATCCTTAGATATTAAAAAGATGAACTGATTAGTTATACTATAAAGGAGAATCTAGCATTATTTGCTTAACTGAAGCATGGGTTAATGAAGAACTGTGTGGAGACTCCTTTCAGTAATATGAAATAGAGAGATATTCACTTTATTTATATCAGTTTAAAGGAAAGAAGGGTGGTGGTGTGGCGCTTTATATTAAAAACAATATTCAATCTGTTTTAATGACGGACATTCAAACTAATCATGATGCTGAATCTATGTGAGGGGACATTCATATGTACAATAAATTATGCAGAATAGGGGCATTTTATAGACCTGACCAGAGCCAAGAATTAGACGAGGAAATGGTGAAAGAAAACGAGACAGCATGCCACAGTAAAGAAAAAGGTATTGTCATAATGGGTGATTTTAATTTTCCTCACATTCAATGGGATTCCTTGTTTAATGTGGATCATAGTAGTTCTGTATTTATAAATTGTATAGTAGGCAACTTTTTGAACCAGGTGGTCCATGAACCTACAAGACACGCAGCACTGTTAGACTTAACATTATACAACTATGGAAGTATGGTGAATGACGTTAGAGTTGATGGGAATTTAGAAATTAGTGACTATATTAATTATAATTAGATTTAACGTGAATGTGATATCTGGGGCCCAAATTGCAAATTAATAAGGAAAAGATCTTAGATTTCCAAAATGGTTATTTTACCAAATTTCGAGACAGGCTTTGCATAATGGGCTGGGATAAGGAGTTTAAAGATCAAAATTGTTTTATCATGTTGGAACATTTTAAGCAAATTTTTATGAATATTCAGTCAGTATGTTTTAAAGATAGACCTATTAGGGTGGCAAAGAGAAAACCTGTTTGGGGGAATAGAGAGAAGAATGATGAAAAGCGTAGACGTTTTAAAATATTCAAGGGTAGTAGTAGAGAGGAATGTTTAGAAAATTATAGGAAAATTGAATTGAACCTAACCAGTCAATAAGAAATTCAAAGAGAGAGACAGAAATTAATTAGGAAGGGCACCAAGAAGTTTTTGATCTCATATAAATTTAAAGGTGACAATAGGACAATTGGTCCAATTAAAATTGATGAAAATTTAGTAAATTCAGATAAGGAATTAGGCATCATTTGCAATGCTTATTTTACTTCAATGCTTACTGAGGAAAGATTGGAGACTAACATTTGTGGTATGCATTTAATAAATTGACTTACAGATTTTGAAATTGAGGTAAAGGAAACTAAATCTTTACTAGACCATATTGACCCAAATAAAGCAGCAGGTCCTGATGGTATATATGGTGGAATTCTGATGGAAGGTAGTAGGAGCATTGCAAAGTCATTGTATTTGATTTTTAAAAGATCTATGACATTTGGTGAGGTAGCAGAGGACTGAAAAACAGCAGATGCTGTGCTTATCTATAAGAAAGGTAGTAAGGAAGATTTGGGAAATTATAGGCCAGTTAGCGTACCGTCTCTGGTTGTAAAAGTTTTGGAAAAGTTACTGAAAAATCATATAGAGAAGTATTTGGAGGATAAAAAGATATTGTATGTCTCCCAGCATGATTTTTAGAAAGGGTTGATCATGTCAGACAAAGCTTTTAGAATTTATGGAAGACATTACTGACTGTATTGACCGAGGAGGTCCAGTTGATATTATATATTTAGACTTCGGCAAAGCTTTTGATAAAGTTCACAACATAAGGCTGATGCATAAGTTATCGCAATGTGGTATAGGTGGAGTGGTACATGGTTGAATTAAAGAGTTGTTATGGAATAAAACAGGCAGTGTGTATCATTCTAAAGGTCTTTCTTCATCTGTTTAGCCTCAGATTTTGATTCAAGATTGGTCTGGTATGGATGAACATGGTAAACGAAGACAAATTGAATTGATAAGACCAAGACTTTATTGTCTTTTGTTTGCAGTGAGTCACCTAATCGAGGAGTCGCCTACCTCAGTAGGGATAGATGGATGGATTGTACAAAATCAAAGATGATCTTGATAACTTCTTGGCGGCAAAAGAAACAGTGGCAAAATGCAATCTTTAACAGGTGAAAAGTGGTAAGGTTCTTCACCTAGCAGTATGCTCAGAATAAAGTAATTTACGTATTATCATGAATGGGGATTGGCTGGTCTAATGACAAGAAAAAGATTTGGTGATTATTGATAAGCTGTAATCTGATAGAAAAAGTACTAAACAGTATTTGGAAGCAAGCAATAAAGCAGTGGCGAGGCGTGGCATTTTCCAGCAGTTATCGCTACAGTTCCCGGTTTGCCCATATTTCGACTATATTATTATATTATATTAAATATATATATATATATATTATATTATACTATATATCATATATATAATATATATATAATATAATATAATTTATTTTATAATAGATATATATTATTAATATAGATATAGATATTATATATATATATATTATCTATATTTATATATATATAAATTCATCATCAGGGGGACGTTCCGCAATTTAAGTCGCAATTCCGCAATTGCGAACTAAAAAAAAAAATTGGGCAATTGCGATTGCGATATTGAAAATAGTTTGCGGAAAATTTCGCAGTCTAGGCGGAATGCCTAAATCTATCCGCAATTTAAATCCGATAGATTCCGCAATTACGAGATACAAACCCTAAAGATTTTTTTTTGTTTTAATTTTTAAATGGTTTTAAAAAAATGTACAATATACTAAGGCATGTATTAGTCTTAGATATGTACAAAAATAATTTATTTAGCAAATAGGCAATATTTCATTTAAGTTTAGACATTATTATTAATATATATATATATATTAATAATATAATATTATATATAATCATTATATATATATATATATATATATTATATATATATATATATTTATATATATATATAATATATACTATTTAATATACTTAATATACTTAATATATGCACAATAATATACCTAATATGAAGTTAGATACATTTGCAATGTTTGCACGAATTCATGCGAGCGAAGCTCGCAGTACTATGTTGTATTTAATGTAAGTAATTTTTATGTACGTTTAATATTTATATATTTTATTATTATTATTCTATTATTTACCCTACCCCTTTACCCACCCTTTTTTATCTATTTACTTATGTGCGTGCGCACCGAGGTGCGCACTTCGCAGTGTATGTGATGAGCATTCATCACATTACACGAAGGATGTTCATTACACAGAAACATTCAACATACCACACACACACACACACACAACACACACACAACACACCCACACTCAGACCCCCGCTTTTTCTTCTCCCCCACCATCTCTTTACCCCAGCTCCTTTTCTACCTTACCCCAATGTTTGTTCCATGACTAGCTACATCATCATTACTACTCTCTCTCGCCCCGCACGACACACACACATTGTTTTCCTGCGTGCGCCGTTTGGATCCGACGTTGGTCCCTCGCCGCGCCTCGCGCACCGTGTCCGCTTTCCCGCCTCCCCGCCACGCTCTGCCTTTGCGCCACCCGTTTGGATATCGTTTCGTCTTTCGTTCGGATGTCATTGGGAGATGGGGTTTTTTACTTCTCCTTCCCGATCCCCTCCATCTTTGATATATATAATGGACAGGATAGGACTCGATCCTGTCCTTTCGCTGCTTCATCACGGATGCGTCAGGTAAGTTATCGGATATCTGCGTGCTAAAGCGGCCTTTCAGACCTTCTTTCAAATCATCTTTATAGAAATGAGTTCAAAGGTGATTAAAATATGAAATAATATGAATAAAAAAAAATTTTCTTTCCCTACTGCTTTGCTTAGGAGTGACATAGCTTAATGCATGAGCATCGCACACACCACACACCACACACACACACAACACACACACAACACAACCACACACACCACACACACACACACACACACACGCACACACACACACACCACACACACACACACACACACACACACACACACATTTAAATAAATAAAATGCATTGGAAAAGGAAAGAGTAGTATGAAATAATTTTATTTAAATCAATAATGAATAAATAATAATTAATAATTTAAACTATATATCAATATATAATATATATATAATATATATATATAATATATATATTATATATAATATAATATATATATATATATATACATATATATATATATATATATATATGCAGTAGTTGAAATATTTTATTTAAGTGAGCAGACATTGAATGAAATAATTAATTAATTAAATGCTTTGCATAAAAGGATGTATTACTACTATATATATATATATATAATTATATATTATATTATATATATATTATATATATATATATATATATACTATATATATATATTTATTAATATATTATATATATTATATTAATATGTATATCTAAATATTACATTTAGTGTAACACGCCTCGATAACCTTGCGCAATGGTTCGCGCACTCCCGAGAATGAGATTGCGTTTGTTTGAGGTGTGCCTGAACCTCTTGATGGAATTCAGCAGTGTAACTTCCCCTACATTGCTAGCTCTTATCCTCATATCAGGGACTCTCACTTCCCTGTAGTGCGTCGTAGTGACAACGTGAGGAAGATGCGAATCGTCAAGCTGATGAATCTCTCCATGCAGCGTTGGCTCCCCAGCAGGTTCCGTCAACTGTGAAATGGCTCTTGCTGTTGCATCGGTGTCTTTAATCTGATTGTAATACTCGTTATCATCGTTCAAGACCATCCAGTCACGGTCCTTAGTCTTCTCTACATCCTTCACCATCTTATCCATACTTATTTTTGTCATACCCTCGAAGCTAATGATATTCTCCGTTTCCCTATTCAGCGTTAATCCTTTTGCTTTTAGTATATACGAAAAAGGTCCATCTCTCTTTCTCAATGTATGGCATACGGACTTCTCGTCCTGTACACACGATAGCTCGTCGGCTTTACATAGGCCCTAACTCATCGGTAAGGTTTCCGAGGAACTTACCACAATATAGAATCTATTTTCTTTTTCTCTTGGCTATGAAGGACAACAGTGTCGGTATCGCCAAGTGAGAGAACCCTCTGGTCCAACAAAGAGTCTAGAAAGTCCATACAATTTCCATACGTGCATCAGCATGTGGTGGAATGGAGCTACAGCACAATTTGTGCTATTAGCCGTCCGATTTGCGTAGTCGGTATGTGTACACCTCTACAATATGGATGAGTCCCCCGCCTACAATGATATTTCGTATCTCCTAGTCGCTCTAATTCATCAGTCCCATAACTTGTTCGTTAGCACTTGAGCGAGAATCATCCTCATTACGTGGCACCTTGGCCTAGCTTCCAAAGAGAGTTCAAGGAGAGTTATAGCTATGTATCGCTGCACGGGTTAGGCTTTGATGTTATCAGAGAATTTAAAATGGACGCCTTCGATTCTCTTGAAATCCGCTAAGAACTGGCGAAATTCAGATGATGACTTAGATGGCACACCATCAGGAAGACCTGAAGCTTCAGTCTTCCACTTCATGAAGGTTTCCACATATTTGCTGAATATATTATCAGACTTCTTGAACTGCCAGACTTCGTAAAGTTTCTTGATTTTATATCCCTTCAGCAGAGCAAGTTCTAATTCGGGACTGCAGTAGACACCCTTAAGCATCCGCTGGTTATCAGTGTGTCGGCATTTACCCTCATAACCAGATTCACTACATGTGCGACACAGGGTGAAGATGAGTCGGTCATCATAACGTCCGGGCAAAACAGGTGTGTACAGATCCGTAGGAGGCAGTATGCTTACGTATGATAGGCCAAAGTATGTGGTGTTAATATCTTTGACGAAATCGTTAATCGAAGGCAACTCACGTCCTGTGAGTTTCGTGGGTAGCCCTGCAGGAAACGATTTAGTTTTTTGTACATACGGGTAAAGAGAGGTGAAATCGAGGTAGTGGAGTTTCACCCCCTCCGTAGGGGGGTAGTAATACACGAACGGTTCAGTGCGCCCTCCATATAGAGCGTCTCCCACAACCAAACGCTCGTTTGCCATTTCATTGCCTTGTGCTTGTACATATGCACCTAAGTTTTCAGTTCGTGTCTCATTATCTTCGTTCACGATGGTAGCTTCACAGTCCTGTTTCATCTTATTCCATTCACAACCCCACACCCTCACAACCTCGAAACCAGCATTCTTATAATCGCTCTCCTGTTGCATGGTCGCAGTGTAACGATCGAGGCTGGAGACCTCACCAATCTTTGTCAGAGCACTATCACATGCCTGATGTCCATGCCATATACATCCATGGAAGAGGAAGACAACTTTCTTCATTTGGGTGCCGGGTCTAGGGCGCCCCCTCCTATCATTCAGCTTAATCATCTGCTCATTAACGTTAATATGTTTTTGAGCAACGAAGACGTCGCCGTTAATGGGGACGTATTCTTCAACAGGTACCTCGAGATAACCATCAGGTTTGAGGAATCTGTTCTTTATTTTGAATTTTCGCTCTCCTCCATTCCTAGCATGCTCAATTCGACGCCCTGTGTACAATTCCATGAAGTTTAGCCATTTAATCCCCTCGAACGAGTAATTTCCTTCATCTGCGCGGCCAATATGGGCAAGTGACTTCTCAGGCATGAACCACATCTTAAAGATCGTAAAACATAAGGACGCTATGGTTGCACATTCATCAAGACAATCAATTTTATAATCCCGTAGGAATATGCCTCTGAACTTTTCAAAACTTCTGCGTAAAATGTTCACATCCTGGACACAGTAAGTGGTGCATTCGGCTTTGATGTCATACTCTTTATTGTTAAAGTTATCATACCATTTTTCAAATTCGTCCTTCTCGTTGTCGCTCATGCGGTCTACTTCAAACATTTCTCTTCCGGGGATTCGGTCCTTATAATTCAGGGTGTCCGCAGTCAGGAATCTGTAAGGAAAAGAACCCCTTAGCCACACTACCTTCAAGATCCATGCATTTAGGTAACTTCTTTAATGCGCAAGGCATGAACAGTAAGGTATCTTTGAAATAAATGTTACGATTAGCAGTTAGCGTTATGATTTTGGTGCCTCTCTTCACAGGATTGGAAGAGATGATGTCAGCTCCAGGTCGGGCAAGCAGTTTGCTATACACGAACTGTGTATCAAACTTCCCACCGTTGTGCGCTGCAACTACTATTTTAGCTTTCCTGTGTGACTCGGAGAACTTGAAGAGGTAGTTGATGAACTGATCTACAGGGCATCTCTGATGATCTCCTTCAGCTTCTAAATCCAGATTAAAGATCTCCAGTCGCTTGGTTCCACACTTACCGCACTGATCATTACCGAGATCTTTCTCCCCACATTCATAGCACACAAGCATGCTCACTAGAAGGTATGGTAGCATGTCAGTAACAGTGCGATTATTACCATCTATGCGCTGATTATTGTTGTATGTTTCAATGTCGTAATAAAAGGTGAACACCTGTTTCTTCTTCAATGCTTTATCAGTGGGAATCTTAATCTTCTTCATGTAACATTCATGATTATCTCCGTTTGCACCATACTTTTCATTGCATACACTGCAACTGATATGTCCACAGTCATGATTGTGGTTGCCTTTCTTGTCAGCCAACATTATCATCGCAAAGGGTGCACACTTTGAGTTTCTTGCAAGTACTTCTTTATAGCGAGATTGAACAGTTCACGTTCATGTAGAGTCGCCTTTGACAAGCATATGCAGTGATGGAAGGTTATCGCGTTGCGTCAGGTTTCCCTTTCAGTTGTAGGTTAAACACTGGTACAGTTAGTATTCCGTGAATTGATGCCCTTAAATGCCTAGTTGATATTGTCCGTGAAGTGTCGAGCAGAGATTACAGAGATGAGACTTTAATTAATGTCGCATCTATACTGCCTATAGCGAGTTTGATGGTATCTTTCGGGAACGGGTAGTAGTAGTGGGTATTAACTTTATCATATGCCTGATTATATATAAGGGTAGATTCTGTCCCAGTTCATGCGGTTTAAACAAACTATCTCTAGGAGGTTCATGTACGATAATTAGCAAAAAGAATCATACGACATTCAAATATTTTTTCTATCTTTGCAAATGCTTAGAATCATTGAGGTCTTCAATATTCCACCATGCACTTGACGCGCAATTTCCTTCCCTATTGTAGTTAGGGAGCCAGTGTGGTGAACACTTATGGTCGGGCCACTCCCCGGCGGAAGCTGGCTACCGGCGGGGAGTGTGGCAGAGTATGAGAGTTGTGACAGGCAAGTTATGGCTCTTGTTATTCCACAGCCCGATACTGCTTGTTTGCGTGTTATGTCCTCATTGTTTGTTACGGGTTTGGATATTATTAATGCGCATCACTTATAAAGTTACTGATGAAGGGTCACGAATAGGTCCTTACCTGCCGTGTTACGCCACTACTTGACACCTCTAATCGAACTGGTTTAAACAGGCCTTGTCACCCGATTGGAACGCCTTTAACAACAACGGTCAGCTAGATACTCTGGCTAGCGATTTTCAGTACTCATCATTCTGTAGGGTATGCGAACGAAATATTCGTTGTTATTCTGCCCTTGGAATGTGAACCACACCCGCACCCCATACTGCTGGCTGGTCACTTCACGGCGCAGGAATGCTATAACACTTTGTATTACGCCTAAGAATGTATCATTAATATCCCTCCCTTCTCTGAACACCCCTTGCTCGTTAATTCTAACCCTGTAGCGGTGTGTGTCGATTATTCCTGAATTCCTCGTAGAAGCGATGCTAGTCACATTAAGCAAATCCGCAGTGAATGGTCGAGGTTCAGGCTCCCTTGAAGGTCCTGCTACAGCACCATCATCGACAGCTCGACCTGGACGGCTACTTTTTATTAGGGTTCCGGAGTCTCACACTCTGTAGCGAACAGGAGAGAGAGAAGAGAGAGAGAGAGAGAGTAGACGGAGAGAAAGAGAGAGAGAAGATAATAAAATATACTAGCAATATAATAAAATAATAATAATAATAATAATATAATAAAATAATAATATAATTAATTAATATATTAATAAAATAATAATATAATAATAATATAATACTTTCTAGCAATAGATAGTCAAAATATAATATATGATATATAATAATAATAATGATAATAATTAATAATAATATTCGCCACACATATGGAAACCGATGTTAACTACACTTCGAGTCGTAGGGGGAATATTTCTTTCCAGCAGGGAGGAAGGGGCAGGGGATGCATCATCGCCTGAAGGAGAATCTTCATCACGCCCTGCATTACTCCGGTGAGGACGTTCATTTTTACAAGGCATACGACTATCAACACCCTACCGAAGAAGACAATAATTACTTTGAGTAGCTTAAATCAATTAATATATATAATCATAATAATAATGTAAATAGTAAACAAATCTGATGATTTTTAATTTGAAAGATTTTTTGATCGATATTGTTAATTTAATAATAATATAAATATCACAATAAATAATAATATAATAATAATAATAATAATAATAATATAATATACATAAATAATACACATCACACATGCACACAGACAACTACCATGAAATAAAACATAATATGACTGCATCTACGAAGAAGAGTTTCTGGCAAAGAGATATAGAAGCCAAAATAGAAGAAGAAATGGTGGTGTCCGACAGATGCATTGATAATCCGCATCCTACATTCACACATCCGGACACACTAATACCCACCTACCCTGACATAGGGACTAAGGGTGCCTTCTACATCAACAGCGCGCCGTTTACGTGGGTGAGTTCCTGTAGAGCCACAAGCCCTCGTAGTGTGGTGCTGCTCCCTTCAGTAAGACAAATTGATGTTACATCATCCATAGAGCTCTCTGTTAGCAGAAATATTATAATATCTTTATATATTATTATATCTATTATTATATATATAGTATTATATATATATTATATATATATATTATATATAGATATATAGATATATATTATATATAGGTGTGTAGGTGTGTGCCTGTGTGTGTGAAATTTCGCTTTAATACCTTCATTATATTACAACTTACATTATAATACAGCATAGCTCGTTGGCTAAATTAATTCAGTGTCAATGTAGTCTTACCTTGGCTTTTGATTCCATGAGGGTGGTAGACATCTCGCGATTCATACCTAATTTTCTTTCCAGAGCCAAGACTGCAGCAAGAAAAATATCATCGCCTTCAGCATTATTATTTTCATTAATAAGTCTGTCTAGGGTATTTCGGAGCTCTGCACGCTGTAGAGAGACGATATATATATTTTATATTATATATTAATATTTATATATATAAATATATAATATATATATATATATAATATATAGTATATATATAGCTATACTATAATTTACAACTGAGTATGAAATAAAACAGTGTTTAGAAACTCACCATACGACCCTGCGGATTTGGGCCAATCCCTGCACTAGTACCGCTGCTGTGAGCTCTCTCTTGAGCCAACACGAGATCGACGAGACCGTCTTCGTCATCATCACTGAAGTCATCATGCCTCATAACTGAAACCCTCTCGGCGTCCATTACCGCTTTAACGAGGTCGGATTCGTCTTCATCGTCAGAAAGTATTTCGTAACGTCGTTGCGCTGTGGGTCTGTGGAAAGTGACGCGTATATACTATTATATATATAATTATATATATATATATATATATTCAATATATACTATATATATATATATCATATATATATACGTATATATGTAAGTATACGTATTTAAGGCTTACCTTGTGCCTTTTTAACAGAGTCAATCTTCTCACCTGATGTCTTTCACCTTGCGCAGATTCGTACTTCACCACAGCCTCGATGAGATCGGCATTATCATCATCGCTGACACTCGATGAATCACCTCTTTCACGTGAGCGTCTACGAGCAGTTAAAATACGACGATTGGACATTCGCACATCAGCAGTCGCTTGATTACCTGCGTTTCTATCATAACTTCGACCTCCACTGGAGCCCTCGGGCATTATCGAATGGAATGGTCTTATCTGGAATATTCAAGTAAATTCCATTTTAATAAAATCATTACTTCAATATTTATACAATATAACCACACTAACATTAAGTAAATATAACATCATGGTCGAACGACAAAAAATATTTTTATGGATATTTTAAAGTAAATTTTTTCACGCCAAAAGCTTCATGAGGAGGTCAGATCGAAGTGAGACAGAAGGCTTCTGTAGGTTGCATTTTTGAAATTTTCTTTTTTCCTCACTGTAATTATTCAAATACCTGAATATAATATAATTATATAATATTATATATATATTATATAGAATATTAAAATATATTTTTTATATATATATGATTATATTTATATATATATATATATATATTATATATATATATATATAATATATATATATATATATACATATAATATAATTCTAATATATATATATTAATATTATATATATATATTATATAATATATATTATATATTTTATATATATACTATTAATAATATATTATTATATAATATATATATATATATATTTATTTATTTCATCCTCACGTTGTAATATATATAATATATATTATTATTATTATTATTATATATTTTGGTAATAAACGTAGGTATTATTTTATTATATATTCGTGTTCATATATATCTAATTCATTATTATTATTAATTTATTATATTTATTATTTTATTATTATTATTATATTATTATTAACATTGGAATTATTAACACGACC
>JABUQX010086212.1:7500-12500 GCA_015478945.1 Trachelipus rathkii | reverse complement strand
TATAGCTGGAGTATCTGAGCAGAAGAAAAAAATTCACGCCCTCTGAACAGGAATATCCCACTCTTTGGAGGGCCATTTTAGCAACGCGATGTGATATGAGGGCTCCAAGACAATTCACTATTTGTGTTTTGTCCAAGAATGTTTATGTTGTTTACAAGTAAGACATTGGAGCCGTCGAAGGGGATAGGAGAAGTTGGGAGGTTCAAAATCTAAAAAGTCGCTCTTCAGGTTTAGTTTTCAAAGAATTGAATTTCACAAGATTGCGGTTACCCCACAGAGAAATCCTGACAAGATCGGCAAGAATTAAATCAGTAAGCTGTAGACGAGAGGCAAATCTAGATGCAAACGAGGGAGAAAAATTGAAATGAGTGGAAGAATGGAGAGTTGAGTCATCGCATAAGAATGAACAGAGTTAAGAAGTGCATGCTAAGAAGATCCGTTGATGAAAAGTAGGATGAAAGTTTGAAAATAGAAGCAGAAGCTGAGAACACCACAATTATGTGAAAGGAGGAAGAGGTTGCTCCATCAACAAGAGCTGAAATGGAACGATCTGAAAAAAAACTAGACAAGAGTAAGCAGAGCGAAAGAGAAAATCCAAAGGAAGGTAGCTTAGAGAGTAGCGACGCATGCCCTATCCCTCTCAAAGCTTTAGAATAAGTCAAGCGCTACCACAACAAGACTCCCCCATGGTCCCTAAGGGCAGAAAACCATAGATCAGTGAGATAGGAAAGAATGTCACCAGTTGTTATCGAACGTCAAACGCCATACTGACGATCTGAAAAGGGAATGAGATCTAAATGATCGAGCGGAAATGAAGGCGTTAAGGAGAGTTTCAAAGATTTTAGACAGAATACAAGTTAAGAGGCAATAGGTCGATAGTTAGAAGGATCAGAGCGGCTACCTTTTCACGGGATTGGCTGAATAAAAGCGCGCTTCCAGCACTGAGGAAAAGTATTGGTATTAAGGCATAGAGAATAGAGTTGAACGAGGACAGGCGCCAGCTCAGAAGCTCAATCCCTCAAAACACGAGGAGAAAGTCCATATGGGCCACTGACCTTCCAGACTTTCATTGATCTCAGCATCCATGTACCCGTTTCATCGAAGTATGAACTAAAGTAGGACATTGGACACCTTAGAGGGGATGGAGCAAGAGGAGGGAAGCCGGTATCGTCATGGGTGGAATTAGATGAAAAAAAAGAAGACCAAAGAGATTACCCTTTTCAGAAGGAGTGTTAGATGCAGAACCGTCAGAATGGATTAGAGGGGGAAAGGCTGATTTACAGAAGTTATTGGAGAGGTTTTTGGCAAGAGGCCAGAGATTTTTATTAGAAGGAGAATCAAGAAGGACAATACACTTCCTTTTAGTGTAAGAACGCTTGGCCAGTTGAATAATATTCCTGTATCGATTCCAGGCAGAACGAAAATTAGTTAGAGTGATAGGAGAGCGAGAGCTTTTTCACGCCTTATAGGCAATGTCACGCTCCAGGACGGCACGAGAACAAGAGTCATCGAACCATGAATTAAGAGGAGAAAATGATTTAGTGGAAGATGGAATGAACCTGTTCATCCCATCCGTGATCACGGTCCCTACCTTTTCAGCAGAAGCAGAGGCGTTCTCCGGAACAAAACATGATTCATTCCAACGGTAGTTTACGAAAAGCGACGCAATGCATCCCAATTAACTCAATTAGAGTGCCAAAAAGTCGAGGGGGGGGGGCTATCTTGACGAGCAACTCGCTTAGGGCAAGGCAGAGCTGCTGGAAATGAAATGTTGTACTTTAAGAGCTATAAGATTGTTCTCAGAATTACCGATAGGAGGGAAATTGGTGTATTTTTAACGAGAAGGAGAACTGGTGAAGCATAAATGAAGAGTGTTCAAGAATTGGTTAGAACGATCTGCGATGTGTGTAGGTTCCTTAATCAGCTGTTCCAGATAGTTGAGAATAATTGATGCTTTGGCCTCCTTCCCACTTGAATCAGTATGAGAGGAGCCCAACCATTCATATATATATATTATATATATATATATATATATATATATATATATATATAATATATTATATATATATATATATATATATATATACTATATATATATATATATATATATATATGATATATAGCCTATATATATTATATATATCATATATATATATATATATATATATTACTATATATATAATATATACTATATATATATATTATATATTATATATATATATATAGTATATGATTATATATATATATTATATAACCATATATATATATATCTATTATATATATATATATATATATATTAATATATATATATATATAGTATTATATATATATAATATAAATATATATAATATAAATGCGGTATAATAATAAAATCATGCTATATGTTTCAGAGAAGTAATCTCGCATAATGTTCAGTCTTAATATATATATAGTATATTATATAATATATAATATATAGTATTATATATATATATATTATTATATATATATATATGTATCATATATAATATATATATATATAGGGTGATTCAAAATTATGCGTAAAAAGTTTTTGATAACTGATTAAGAAAATGAAAAATAAAGTAAATATTCTATAAGGTATGACGTATGTGCTTGGTTTTTCCGTCTGCTGTCTGTATGTGTTTTTTACTAAATATCTTGTATCTACGCAGGAAGAGATGTTAACAACTCTAAATGTAAAAGCATGGGAGAAATTGATAACTGGCGACAGGCAGACAAACTTGTTATTGCAGTTCCTTACGGGATATTTTGATACGATGAAGAAAGCTAATCAACTGCGTACGCGACATTTTCAAACATCTAATTCATATAATTATATGGAGGCAACTTCAAAAATAATTGGTTTTAAAATGCACGCGTCTAGGGTCTTCTTCATCGATTGTCGGACCCGTTCAAATATTCTAGGAGTCTGTTTGATCGTTTCAATTCTGTTCATAATCCTTAATCGTAGGTCTTCAACGGTGTCGATTGGAGAAGAGTATACTACTAAGGTCTTTAAATGTCCCCAAAGGTAATAATCCAAAGGATTTAGGTCTGGTGACCTTGCTAACCACGGAGCTGGGCCACCTTGACCTATCCATTGATTGGGAAAAAGTCCCATTCAGGTGTTCACGAACTGCAGCACTAAAGTGTGCAGGAGCCCATCCATGCATAAACCACATGATTTTTTGGCGCAACTGAAGAGGTACACCATCAAACAAGGTACGGAGCTCATGTTTCAAAAAGTTTAAGTAGATTATGCCGTTAAGCCTGGGAGGAAGCTCGAACATAAGTACATAATCATGTAAAATTCCTGCCCAAATGTTTACTGAAAATCGATGTTGTGAACGATTCTTGTTTAATGGCTATGAGGATTCTCGTCTGTCCCAAATGTGGTTCGTTATAAAACGTTAACGCCTAGCTGTTCTTGTAAAGTGAACCTCGTCGGTAAATAAAACCTTTCGTTAAAAAGTTTGGGTCAATACCATTTGTTCAAAAAAAACCAATTGACAAATAAACAACCCGAGGGCATAGTCCCCCCACGTTGGCAAAAGAGTATGCACTGATGGAAACGTGGGTAGGGTGTAACTGTTGCTCCGTGTAGTAACCTCCGCAAATCTGAATTAATTTGCGAATTAAACTGTATAAACGAATTCTCCGCGTGCTTTTTCAGGATGCTCAGAAATTTTATTAAAAACTAATTCTTCTAAATCAAGCAGTCGCCTAGTAGAATCGGGGTCCTGCCTTTCATTTAGTGTGGCTCTTTGGACTGCAATATACGCCCTGTTTCGACAGGCGGTTGATGAATAGTTGCAAAAACATTGCGCTTGGCAAAATTGTGTTGGGATATTTCTCTGGTAACAAACGTCTTGCTGCAGAAGCTATTGCAACGTGCTAGTCGCAATACATTTTAGTATGCCATGTCCAGCTGGTTCGAAGTATGATACACTTGTGTAATTACGTCCATCATTCAATAAACGAAAGAAAACACGTAAGCATACATACACAGTCCCAATTGAGGTACGATTGTAATTCGCAACACAAACAAACAGTAACAATTTAATTGTAATACAGTAGTTGGTTGTTTGGTCAACAATGTCCTAAAAGTGTTTAAATGGAAGGGAGGTAGCTGTTTGTGGGAAGAGTTGTTATTATTTAAATGAGATGTTTCCAATTACTAAAATTTACATTCTCCCTTATTAATAGTCATAATTTATTAAATGTTATAACATTTGATTCTGCGTACAACAATAGGTGTTTTTTGGGTTCCTTAAACCATTTTTAACCTAAGTCATCCGATTTCATGGAATGTCGCCTCAAATACTTTTAACGGCCGCCATTTTTAAATTTATAGTAAATTTGATACTTCTTTTTGTCGTCATTAGCACTACACACAACAGTACTCATCCCAAATATAGGGTTTGTAACCTACTTGGTTTCGTAGATACAAAATATTTAGTAAAAAACACATACAGACAGCCAGACGGAAAACTAAGCACATTACGTCATACCTTTATAGGAACTTTTACCTTTATTTTTGCATTTCTTATCAGTTACCAAAAAATTTTACCATAATTTTGAATCACCCTATATCAGGGCCGTAGCCGGGGGGGTTGAGGGGGCTGCAGCCCTCCCCGAAATTATCGACAGTGCAATTTTTTCAGCAGAAAACAAACTACAAATATATATATATATATATATTATATATTTTTTTTTATATATATATATATATATATATATATATATATATATATATATATATATATATATATATATATATATATATATATATATATATATATAAACAAATTACACAATATATGCTATATAGCCTTCTGGTTTTTTCAATTTCCAAAACACTGTTTTCGCATGATTGAATTTGATTATTATTCGCGGTCTGTATGTGGTGTTAACGGTGTTGCCAGAATGGCAGCCAGCATTTTGCAGTTAACTGATTTAAGATCTTGCTAAAGCTTTTATTTAAAATTTTGAAACATTTT
>JABUQX010086211.1:20000-24779 GCA_015478945.1 Trachelipus rathkii | reverse complement strand
GGTCAGAGTAGTGGTTATAAATAGGTGTAGGTTGAAGGAATAAAGTTCGATAGAAATCACAGACAACTAACTAAATAAGCAGTATAACAACTAATTCATAGGATTTTTATAGGTACCTATATTTATTTAGTTATTTATTTATTATTTAATTTATAATAATATATTTATACCTGGAATGACTTATATTTGAATAAAATCAAGGTTCATCTTAGTAAAGAAAGATGGGACCCTAAGGTATACAGTATAGTGCTCAGATTTTTTGGATTTAAATACAGGTGGGAGGCGTATGTGTCTATAACATAATTATACCTCACTACCAGAGAACATATGGTCGACATCAATTGAGGAAGTGATACTATAATAAATATAGTATGAGATACTGGTATTACTGAGCAGTATGCAATCCATAGATTTCATGATGGTGTAGTAGAGTATGTTCGGTAACGTGTAGCACTAAGTTTCAATTTATACAAGCTTGAACCACTAGCAGGTGATATTTACTCAGCCCATCACTGGAAATAGAAGGTAATAATACCTTCGAGTTAGGTTGGCAGTAGTGTATATATATATAATATATATATACTTATATAGTATAGTTATATCAAAGTTTAAAACTGTATGGTAAACCTTTGTTTTTGGGGTGATAACTTAATAATATGGTAAACTTTGATATGAATATAACTCGATGCTAGTACGGGATATTATATATTTTAGAATTGAATGGAAGCTGTGAGTTGGTATACGAAGTATTAATATATATATCCTATATATATATGATTATATATATTATATAATATATATATTAAGTATAATATATATATATAATAGTTAGTACAGGTAAGTACTTGTGAAATATGTAGTATGGGGATATTAATATATATATATATATATATATATTATATATATATATATATATATATATATATATATATATATATATATATATATATATATATATATATATATATTATATTATATTATATATTTATATATTTATACTATATTATATATAATATATAATATAATTATATATATATTATATATTATATATTATATATATCTATATATAATTAATATATATATATATATATATATATTATATATATATATAAATATATATTATATATATATATATATATATATATTATATATTATATATATAATATATATATATATATAATATAGTAATATATATATATATATATATATTAAATTATATATACTTTACAACTTTACAACTTTACAACCCTCCCAGGAAGGGTCAAGAACCTGTCAGCGGGGCCAGCCTTTTCGAATCTTCTCTATCTTCTAAACTCATGTCCTCAGCTTCCTGTGGTCGATGGCAATCCCTGTCTTCTCATGAGTCTCCACCGAGCATTCCATCTCTTCCTAGGTTTGCTCATTGGTCTCGTTTCTCCGGTCCTCCACTCCCATCTTTCTTGGGACTCTTCCTCTTGCTTCTCCGCAGATGTCCAACCACCTCAAATCTGGCTGCATCCATCTTATTTAATATAGCCTTCACTCAAACCTCCTCTCTTATTCTTTCGTTTCTGTCTGTCTCTTCTAGTCTTTCCCATTTTCGCTCTCAAAACGTACATCTCCGTCGACTGTAGATTCGACTATTCCTCTCTTGGGTCGTATCATGTCTCTGCTCATATAGTAAATCGGTGCTTAACACACCTCGATATCACCCTTTTTTACCTCCACACTCATTTTTCTATCTTTCAGTATGGGATATTATATATAATATATATATATATATATATATAATATATTATATATATATATATATATATATACTATATATCTAATATAATATATATATATATATATATATAATATATATATATACACATCTCTTTTTTATACATATATATATATATTATATATATACTATATATACTAGCCACCGCTGCTGCCTTGTTAAAGCAATCATATCTATATCATTCCGCAGTTCACGGTGAATTTATCTTAGTGGTTTACTGACGGCTGCTAAAACAGGGGACAATGTGGGTGTGGGTCTGGATGTCTTTTCCTGACCGCATCCTCTCCCATACCCTTCCCCCTCATGCTTCAATTTTTACGGCAGAATTAATGGTTATAATGATTGCCCTTTCTCGAATTGTAATCCTTAACTAAGACCACTCTTATATCATTTATTTAGATTCGCTCAGCGCGCTACAGACGCTTAAAACCTTTATTCTAAAAAAAACAATGGGATCCGCTGAACAACATATTCTTCGGCTGCTCCATTCCCATTGGAAACAAATCATATTATGTTGGACCCCCTCTCATGTAGGGGTAACTGGTACTGAAATCACCGATAGAGAGGCCAAAATCTCCACCTCTTCTTTTCGGAACTGTTCCATTCACCATCCGGATGCCATTCGACAAGGATGTCTCACATCAACTGATTACTATCCTGCTCTTAGAAAAGGCTTTCGATCTTGTTGGCAAGATTGCTGGACGAATGGTCAGCAGGGAGCGAATCTTAGAAATATAAACCCGAACATTGGTGATTGGTCTCCCTCCAAACTACGAAAGCGCTTGCATGAGGCGATACTTGCACGCCTCCGTATTGGCCAAACCAATATCACTCTCAGCCATTATATGTCACGGGACACTCCTACCATCTGCAAATTTTAACGTCGCAGTACCCAACAATCTATTCGCCATATCTTCATTGATTATCCCCTACTGGAACCCTGTCGCTATCGTCATTTTCCTAATTTATGGTCCATAACACCTTTTAAAAGATTATCCCATATCTTATCCGACTCTTCCCATGTTAGCAGTAACTCTATTTTCTTGTATCTTCAAGAATTGAATATTCTTCACAATATTTGATTTTGTTATGTTATATTAGGACTATTTATAATGTGAAAAAATCTTTCTTTTTAGCTTTTTATTTATTTTTTGGCTGAATATTCATTCAGCCATCCAAATATTCTTTGACATTTAAAATATATATGAGCCAGGACCAACCCATAGAGTTGATTATTCAACCCAGATCTTAAGACCTATGATTTTCTACATACCTGTTCTCGCTGAACGAGCTAAAAATAAACTAATGTTTCCACTCTGTAAAAAATGTGTGAAGATAATTGTGAGAAATGCAATCATGTCGTGAATGAAAGCGCTATCGAAGGTGTGTACAAAACAACTGGAATTCAACTGGCTATAGACATGGGATACAAAATACTAAAAATATTTGAAGTTTGGTCGTTTGAAAAGAAGGAATTTCTATTTGAGGGATATGTCAACCACTTCTTAAAAATAAAGACAGAGACATCCGGACCACCTAATAATATTCACGAAGATGACCCTGATTTCGAAGAAAAACTTAAAGTTTGTCTGTTTTTTCAAAGAAAAGGAGAGCTTCTAATTCGATATTAACGATATCAGGAAGAACCCAGGTATGTGGTTGATTGCAAAATTATGCCTTAATTCTCTTTGGGAAAATTTGCCCACAATACACCTTCACGATATGATATAGTATGTACTAGTGATAACCAAGTGTGGGAACTAATCAAACAGTGCGATGTTGAAGTCCCTAGCGTTATTCCAATAGGATGTAAATATGTTGTAACAGTTGTAAAAAAGCACTGACCGAGCGTTCATCAACAGCAACTAACATACCCGTCACCTCGCTTACATATACTTATGCTCGTATAAAATTATACGAATTACTTAGTAAAGGCTATTGTACTGTGATGCAGAATCCTTCGTTTTTGTTGCTGGTGAAAATGTTAAAGTTTCTGAAACAGGGAACATTTTAGGTGAACTAAGAGAGGAAACAGCAGACTGTGGTCATGGATCTTACGGTGATTCTTTTGTGTGTACTAGTCCGGAATCTTATGCTATTAGAATAAAAACTGCAAATGGAAATGTGAAATATATTGCAAAAGCCAAAGGCCTTACAATTAATAAATATACAAAAGATACTATCAATTTCGGGAAGCCGTTACAGTTAGTGACCTACGCTGTTCCGAAAATAGTGTTAGTCACGACGAATCAATGTACGAAGATATAAAACACAAAGATGTTATAGTGAAAGCTATGAACAAAATACTATTGGAGGATGATGATGATGGTGATGCAGATGATGAGCTGCCTTATAAAAACGCTTATCGTTTAGATGAATCACAGAATCCTATTGCTGACTTGTGCGGAAGTAATAGAGGTAGTTTATGCTACAACATCCTTACTACGACTATCCAGCCCGGGAAATATGGAGGAGTTAGCATTATATCAGATTCAAAAATGATGCAGTATACTGCTGATAAGCGGGTCTTTGTAAAAAACTCTTGCCGTACAATATCTTTTAGCTATAAGGGTATTTTAATGCCTATTTTTATATATATATATATATATATATATTATATAATATATATATATATATATATATATATATATATATATATATATATATATATATATATATATATATATATATATATATATATATAAAAGATAATGCAATACCCTGCAATCAAATTTGTTTTGTAAATCCCCTGATGTTTTTCACCATGCTGGATTAGATCCTGGACCCTAGTAGATGAGCGTGCAAGTGTTTCACCACTACGCCACTACAAGACAAAAGAAGAATCCGAGAATACTTCTACTGTCCAAGCAGAGCATTACTACGTATTCCTCCCCTTCGCACTCGGGCGTAGGGCAAACAGGGTCGCACTAGTGGAATAATAATACCAATGCACCGGTGGTCATTATGTACTAGAAAAATGCAATACCCTGCAATCAAATTTGTATTTGTAAATA
>JABUQX010086211.1:0-12500 GCA_015478945.1 Trachelipus rathkii | reverse complement strand
TTAAGGAGACCCTGTATAAAATTTCACGTTTTCGTTTAAACTTAAAGAAAACTTGGATTTTTTGAAGTGTAACTTTAATATATTAATCTTGAAAGTTTGAAAGAAATCTGATAAGTGGTTTGAAATTTGGGGGGGGGGAGCCCCAAGTTCTGAATCTTTTTACTTGATCTCACTAAAAGCTCCATCTAAAAGCTATCATTTTTCAAGATTATTTCAAAAAATAATTTTCACGAAAAGTACGTGAATATAATGTAGTAATAAAGATATGATCAGGTTACCTTTGATATTATAAAATATAAAAAAAAAAATTGACAATTTCTTCAATTTTTTTTTCAAAATTTTGAAAAAATTTTCAAGGTTCTTACTTCAATCGGACATATCACTAATATGAATTGTCACATTTTAATAAAACTTTTGCTTGAACATCATGAGGCGTCAATAGGGAAAGTTTCTTGAATGTTTTATCATTATAGACGTACAACTTTTTTTTAATGTTTTTTTATCTCAGTTGATATGGGAAAAAATAAATTTTAAGAAAAACGCAAAAACAAAAACTTAACTTTATTTATATATATATATATATATATATATAATATATATATATATATATATTATAAATATATAGTATATATATATATATAGTATATATATATATATTATATATTATATATATATATATATATATATATATATATATTTATAATTATATTTATAATATATATTCATGAAATTTGATATATTTACATTTTTTTTTCATAACAAATGTAGCTAATAGCTATTAAATAGATCTAAAACAATATTGAAAAAGAAATATTATATAGTATATAATACCGTATATATATATATTATATTAAATATAATATATAATATATATATATATATATATATTATTATGTATATTATATATCTATATATATATATATGATATATATAGTATATAATTATATATATATATATATATATAAATCGTTCTAGAATTAAAAACTTTTGTTAGATGATGTGAGAAAATATTAGTTACATAATTCTACAAAATAATACTTCAGCTCCTGCTCCTGGCTCCGGCTCCGGCTCCCAGCTAAAATTCAATCTGGCTCAGCTTCCTCCACCATCAACCACTTTCAACATGGAAAAAAAAATTCTTTTAAAAAAATATACTTTGGCTCCGGACTCCGGTTCTGGCTCCTGGCTCCGGCCCCAGCTATATTTTTCATAATTTGCACCAGTTAAAATCTTGTCAAAAATTTTTTGCATGAAAAAAATTCTTTAAAAAAAATTATATCCAAGATCTTTGACTCCGGCTCCGGCTCCGGCTCCGGCTCCGGCTCCGGCTCCGGCTCCGGCTCCGGCTCCGGCTCCGGTTAAATTCAAAATTGCTCAGATCCAACTTCCTGCAAAATTATTTTCACATAGAAAGGAAAATCTTTAAAAAATTTACTTGACTGCGGCTCCGGCTCCGCTCCGGCTCCGGCTTCCGGTAAATTCAAAATTGCTACAGATCCAACTCCTGCCAAAATTATTTTCAATAGAAAGAAAATTCTTTAAAAATTATACTTTGACTGCGGCTCCGGCCTCCGGCTCCGGCTCCGGCTTCCGGGCTCCGGCTCCGGCTCCGGACTCAATTTTTAAAAATTTTTTATCTAAGACTTCAGGCATATTAATTTTTACTTCCCAAAAAAAATTAAAAAAAAAATAATTTATTTTTGGATAGTAAAAATGGTATACTTTTTCTCCGACTCGGCCTCCGGCTCCGGGCTCCGCTCCGGCTCGGGCTCTGATTCTGGCTTCGGATCCATTTTAAAAATTGTTCAGCGGCGACTTCAGGCAGACCATTTTTACATTGAAAAAAAAATTTATTGAGATAAAAATGTATACTCCGGCTCCGGCCCCGGCCCCGGCCCCGGCTCCGGCTCCGGCTCCGGCTCCGGCTCCGGCCCCGGCTCCTTGCTCCGGCTCAATTTCAAAATTGTTCAGCTGCGACCTCCGGCACAACACTTCTTACTTGCAAAGAAAATTTAGTGATAAAAATCTCTAATTCGGCTCCGGCTACAACTCCGGCTTCGACTTCAGCTCCGGCTCCGGCTCCGGCTCCGGCTCCGGCCCGAATCAACATCTACAGCTATATTCAAATTGCTATGATTCCGGGCATATTGGCAGATTATTTTTCACTTGCTAAAACAATTCCTGAAAAACAAATTTTTACATATGCTCCAAATCTGGCTCCGTCTCAAACTCCGGCTCCGGCTCCGGCTCTGGCTCCGGCTCCGGCTCCGGCTCCGGCTCCGGCTCAGAATTTCCAAACAAAAATCACACCATGATGTAGAGGAGGAATTTTTCTAATAATTAGAATAATAAAAAAAATGTGAAATTTTTTGATTTTACTCTAAAAATTTAGGGTTCGACTTATAGGGAACTTTGTTAATGTTAGCAGATTATTCATGCGCACGGTATATTAAGTTTGTTGTTGTTTTACATTATGTTCTTAGTTCAAGTTAGCATATATTAGTTTGTCAGTGAGATAGTTAGGTTAGGTTATGATAATTTTTTTGTTGTGCTGTTAATTATTATTATGACAATGTAAAATTAGCATTGATATGTGGGAAAAGTGAGGTTAGATTGAGTTTGTATGTAATGTTAGCTACTTTACCTTTGGTATCCGGCTGTGATCCGGTTGTGATCCGGTTATCCGGTCACTGTTTTATTATCCGGTATCCGGAAATTTTTGATTTCTCCGGTTATCCAACCGAATATCTGGCTTTTAAAAAAAAAATAAATAAATAAATATTCCAATACACTAAAATACAATAGGTATTCTGTTCACCACATTATAAAGGTAGAGTAATGAAATATTTAATTATTACTGAATATTAACTAAATTTAAGTTTTCACATAGTTTCCAAATTATATATATATATATATATATATATATATATAATATATTAATATTATTATATATATATATATATATATATATAATATATATTATATATATATATATATATATATATATATATATATATATTATATATATATATATATTAATATATATATATATATATATATAATATTATATATATATATATTATATAGTATATATAATATATACTTTATATTTATATATAAATATATATATATATAATATATATATTATATATATTATATATTATATATTATAATATATTATATATAATATATATATATATATATATATATACCCTATATATATATAAGTTATTATATATATATATATATATATATACTTTCTTTCTTTCTTTTCTTTCTTTCTTTCCTCTCCCAGGAAGGATTCTTCATCATGTCAGCCGCGCAAGCATCTTTCTCCAGACATCCCTCTCCTGCACTATTCCTCTTCTCTTCAGCGCTCTCATATTTGGTAGTTGACATCTTTCCAGAGAGTCCTCCACCGATTCCGCCCATCTCTTCTCGGGTCTTCCCCTTGACTTCGGGCCCTCTGGTGTCCATTCCCATCCTTCTTTTCGGCATTCTCTCCTGCTCCATCCTTTCCAGATGGCCCCACCATCTCAATCTCCCCACATCCCTCTTCAGTGTCATCTTCTTCACGCCCTATATCTTCTCTTTAAATAGCTTCATTACCTTATTCTGTCTCTCCTACTCTTTCCAATCATAGTTCTTAAATATCCTCATCTCCGCCGCTTGTATTCTTCTCTCCTCTCTTCTCGTTGTTGTCCATCTGTTTCCGCTCCGTACAGCAGTGTGGGAGGCAGTATGCTGTTAAAAATCACTTTTTTAACCTCTATTACGATGTTTCTATCTTTCATCATGGGGTTTACCGCTTTCATAACTAATCCATACTTTCCATTTCTTCGCGTATTTCTCTCCCTTCCTCAACCTGCAACTCTGCTGATTCTCATAATAGACACCTCCGAGATAATGCAGGATTTACCGCCTTTCCACCTTCCTCCTCTCTCATCAGTCATTCTCATCCCCTCCTCATTTCCTTCGGTTACTGTTAATATCTCTGTCTTCTTTATGTACATTCATCTTCATCCCTGCCTTCTCCAACTCCTCCGCAAACAACTTCAACACCTCTCGAATCGCCTCCTCTCTCTCGCTCAAACATGCCAGATCGTCCGCATATGCCATTAGGTCCCCTTCAAATTCTCCCAGTCTCTCTTTCCCTTTCCTTATCACCACGTCTAAAGTATAATGTAAACAGCGAGTGCGAATAAAAACACGTGCCCGCTGCTTCACCCTGTTTAACCCAAACGCATCTATCGTTCTCACACTCAGTTCTAACATTAACAGCTGCATTTGTCATACATATTTTCTATCGCCTTCTTTAATCTACCCTGCACTCCATAAATTTCCTCTCCATAGCTCTTCAGACCTATTTTCTTTGGCACCCGAATACGAATGCCATTTGCAGATCGACGATGAGGCTACAAATGTAATTCTCTTGCCATTTGCCAGGATCTTCTTCCGAGGACACATTCTCAGTAGTAATAAGAGGTCCGGTCAAGTTCTCTTTCCCTTCTATACCCGTACTGTTTTTCTCCGAGTCTCGGCTCTACCTTCCTCTCTACCTTCTCTCTCAACCTCCTCCCCAATATTCTTTCGTATATTTTCCCTCCAGATGGTCCATCAGTGAATTGCCTTATAATTATTATAGCTTCCAGCATCTCCTTATCTTTTATAAATATCGGTATTATCATTGCTTGCCCCACCTTTCCGGCACTTTTCCCTCTCTCCAACACTTTTTCATCAAACTGATGATTCTCCATTTCAAGCTCCTCTCCTCACTCCACCCACCAACTCCACAGCCACTCCATCCTCTCCCTGCGAGTTTTACCCTTCTTCATCCTTTTTAGCCTCTTCATAATTTCCTCCACCTTTATCTCTCCGCCTTCATCCTCCTCTTTCTCCTCCCTCGTCTAATCTGCAGCTTCTTCCTCTTGTTCTCTGTATTCTACCTTTAGCAGATCTTCATAGCATTCGGTCCATCTATCATTTCTTTCTTCCGGTTTCACAAGAATCTCTCCCTTTCTATCTTTTATATTTCTAGTGTACGCTTTCTTGTTTTCTAATTACACCTTCGCCATCCTTAAAATAGCTTTTTTCATTTCCCTTCGTTCCACATCTTCTCGTTATTTCTTCCTGCATTTCTCCCTGTCTCCATCTTTTTTTTTGCTCTTAATCTTTATCTCTCTGCCTCATTTCCTTGCTGCTACATTATTCCTCCCTTTTCTGCACTGTTTCTTCTTTTCAGCCACTTTTCTCATTTTCGATGTTTTTTTTTTTTTCCTTAATTTCGCTTTTTTTCACTTCTTCGTTCCACCATGGTGTATGTCTCTTCCTAGTACTTCCTACCCATCTTTTACCAAAAGTTTTCTCTGCCACTTCCCTGATGACATCTTGCAAGTCTTCGTTTTCTTCTCCATTCTTTAGGTTTCCTGCATTTCCCGTTCATAATTTCGTCTCGTTTCTTGTTCTACCAACTTCTCCACTCTGATCACTGCCCTCTTCTGCTCATTTACTCTTCCCTCCCCTCTTATCTTCATATCCGCCACCAACATCTATGATCCGCATCCAAGGACACTCCCGGGATCACCTTTACATTCTTTATGCATCCTTTTTATCGAGAGACTATCATGTAGCCTAATCACACGATTTTGATGAATTGTTCCGTTAACTGATTCCTTCTAACCGTAAAAGCATATTGGCGACTCTCTATGCTTGAACAAACACGTTGTTCATTTATTGTTAAGATCGTTTCTCACACAAAAATCGATCAACGCCTCTCCCTCCATGTTTCTTGTGTATCCTCTCCAAATGGTCACAATACTCTCTCCATCTCTCTTCTCTTTCCTAATCTGCGTTGAAAAATGCTCCCGATTTCAACACGCACACCTCTCCCCCTCCTCCTCCATCCCCACTTCTTCTTCCATCAATTCCATAAATCTAGTTTTTTCCTCTTCTGAGTGCCCCTGTTGTGGTGCATATATCTGGTATATTCTATATTTTATCCGGCCTATCTTCAACACGCACATCATCAACCTCTCATTTATAATTTTTACTCTCTGTATACATGGTGACAGTCTTGGTCCCACTATAACCTATACCATGCTTTTTTATTCCTTCTCTCACTCCACTATACATCAGAACAAATCCTTCTCCAATCTCTTTACCCTTCTCTTCACATCCCCTCACTCTCATCTCCGCCATCCCCAGCAACATATCTATCTTCCTCTCCTTCATAATATCTATTATCTCCTCCCCTTTTTCTCCATGGTACCCACATTTATCGTGGCACACCTATAATTCTTAGACTAAGTGTTTATTTTCCTATTCTAGTCCGTAAAATCTCGCCGAAAGTCGTCCGTTTCTAAAAGTTCTGTCGGCTCCAGGCTCGCGCATTGGGAAGTTCTGGTCAAGCAGTTTATTTCGCCGGAAAGTGGCTTGCTAGGCCTATCCTTCCCTAGCCATAGCTCCTTTAGCCGAGGACACCTCCTGGTGTCCTCGTTGCCGGGTTGCACGACGGGGACGCGGAGTTGGACTTTGCACCCCATATATATATATATATATATATATATATATATATATATAATTAATAATATATTATATATATATATTATATATATATATATATATATATATATATATATATATATATATATAAATTATATATATTATTATTAAATATATTATGGGATGAGAAAAATTATGGGATGAGAAAACCGGAAGCTTTAAAAACTATTCTTGAAGGAAGCGTTCTTTATTGGGAACGCGGGAATGGCCTAGGGATAAGGTTACCCGGTCACTGTTACTCAAGCACGCGGAATCCAGTGTTTCGAATCCCGCTGATGAAAAAGTTTAAATTTCCTTGGGACTCATTATTCTTATGCTTTTGTGGCATAAAGCTCAACTTTGCTGTTAATTAACCTGCGCAGATTCACTGTTTTGGAATCCCGTTAATGGAGAAAAAAATCTCCTTTGATTCATTTAAGTCTTTAAATATATATATATATATTAGAAATATATATATATATATATATATATGAGTAGTTATATATATATATATATATATATATATATATTATATATATTATAAAATCATATATATAATATACATATGGATATTATATATATATATATAGATAGTATATATATAATATATATAAGTATATATATATATAATATATATAAATATTTATATATATATATATATATATATATATATAGTAGGGCCCGGAGTTCGTCGCTACCTTAAGGTGACGCTGGCTCGGTGAGCGTACTTTCACTTTTCGGACGGCGGCGTGTTTGATCCTCGTGATTATTGATTTTTTATTTATTTATTTATTTTATTATTATTATTATTATTATTATTATTATTATTATTATTATTATTATTATTATTATTATTATTATTATTATTATTATTATTATTATTATTATTATTATTATTATGATTATTATTATGATTAATGATTATGATTTGATTTGATTATGATTATGATTATAATTTATGATTATTATTATTATTATTATTATTTATTATTATTATTATTATTATTATTATTATTATTATTATTATTATTATTATTATTATTATTATTATCAGGGTTAGGCTTATCGTATCGGGCAAAAATTTGGATGCGCGCTAGGTGGTGACGTAACCTCGTCTCTTTTACAGACATATATATATGTCTAATTCATATTTGGAAGGGAATTCTCATTTCGAATCCTCAGGCAGTGAAAGTAAGGATGACGTGATGACTCTGTAGAGAGTGATGGATTTGTTAGTAAAAATGTTTTGAAAATATGAATATGAACAAAAGGAGAAGAAAGTTAGTTCTTACTAAAAGAAAAATTAGAAAGATGGATGAGATTGATGACGATAAAGATTGTGCAAGTACCTCGTCACTTCTTAGGTTGCTTGATCCTGCAACCCCCTCAAATGAAAATGTGTCGACTGCTTTATCAGAAACACCTAAATTTGAAAATCTGAAAACTAATTCATCTGTAACTCTACCTTGTGTCCCCTCTTCAACTTCAAGTTTGTCAACTACGACATTAGCAACATAACCTTGTATATCTACTTCATCAACACTACAGTGTTCTACCTCTATAAGTGCACATATACTCACCATCCCATAAAATCCACCATGTGCTCCCTCGACATCATGTATCCACCGAGGAAATTTTTAGCAGTGATATTGGGGCACCTTTTTTCAGGGCAGCAATGGGAGAGAGATTTCAATTTTTTGCTTAGAAATCTCCGATTTGATGATAGCTCCACGAGAGCTGTACGTGTCCTCGTAGATAAATTCTTTATAGTCAGATCTTTTTGGGAAAACTTTATAACCAACTGCACCTCACACTATGTGCCTGGTGAAAATATAACTATAGATGAAAATGAACATCTATTGGCCTCAGGGGAAGGTGTCTCTTTAGGATGTACATTGCCAATTAGCCTGCGAAATATGGCATAAAACTGATAATGGTATGTGACTCCCAATCTTCCTATATGTTGAATGCAATGCCTTATTTAGGCAAGCACACAAAACCACCAAGTGGGTTTTCTTTAGGCGAGTTTGTAACTGAAGAACTTATTTCTCTATACACCAATTCAGGAAGAAATGTGACAGGTGATAATTGGTTCACCTCAGATTCACGAGAGGGTAAGAGAAGATCATTATATATATATATATATATATATATATATATATATATATATATATATATATATCACGGATATCAGATATATGAGTAATATAAGAGATATTTTTTGGAATTAATTTTTTAACGATCTATTTTAATTTTAATTATTTTAGATTCCTTTTATACTAAAAATATAAATTTTTATTAAAATAAATTTAATTTTGTTTTTTAATTTTAATATAGTTATACAAATAAATAGTATATATATATAATTATATATTATATATATATATATAATATATATTATGTATATATTATATATATATATATATATATATATATATATATAAATATATATATATATATATATATATATATATAGTATATATATATATATATATATTATACTATATATGTATATAATTTACTCAAAATGTACATACTTTGCATTAATGTAGATAGAATATTCCATTTTTATATTAAAAAAAAATTAGGCCTCACTTTGCCAATTCACTTTCTTGACGCAATAGAGCTTAAATGGCGATTTGTGGATGAAAATATCGAGCATTCTTACACATTTTTTGTTTATTGCAGAAAAATTTTAATTTAAAGTAGAAGTTTATGTTTTTTTATTATATGTTTCAAAAAATATGGTGTTTTTTTTTTTTTGGTTTCTTCTGATTTTTATTAAGATCTAAGTTTTTTATAAAAGGTTTAAATTTTTTGGTTACATTGAAAGTTTGTCTCAGTCATCCTTTTGAAGATGTATGCATCAAATATAATCAAAACAGATAACCTAGTTTATAAAATAAAGGTTTAAATAAGGTTAAGTAAGCCGTGAAAAATTTGACCAACGTGTACCAATTATGTGATTTTTAAAGAGGTGTACCTGAGCAGGGTTAAAAATATATTTTTTACTAAAATTGTTATGTTTTACATACCCTAAAGTAGTAAATCAGTAAATCAGCAATCAAACCACCCTCCAGACCCTCCTCTCCATTCCGTTAATCTATGATCTATTGATCTATTGATCAAGTCTCTTTTTCTTTAGTATAAATAGGTTCTTTGGATAAAAGCGGGAAAAGAAAATAAAAGCATTTATAACCTATAAGTGCAGACATTTTCTTATTCATTAGTGATTGGGTATCAAATTAGGATGGACCTTGGTAAATTTATGTTCCGTACTCCTGCTATGTGTCTTGAATCTGGTCCTACAGGATGCGGGAAAACCTTTGTTATTAAATATTTTAAAAGAGGTGGAGATTTTCGAACAAAATCCTTTAAAATATCATATGGTGCTACAGTGTTTACCAAGAAAATTTTAATGTTTCAAAGATGTTATTCATTTCATAAGGGCTTTATACTATAATAAAAGCTCTTCAATGTTTACCTGGTCATAAAATTATTATCCTTGACGATTTGATGCATAAATTGAATGAAGATATAGCAGAAACTTTTACAGTTTTACTCTCATCATTTAAACGTCACTGTATTTTTTTATAACCACAGAAATTATCTTTCATCAGAATAAGTATATGCGTGATGTGATTTTAAACACGCAGTATTTAATCCTATTCGGGCAAAGAAAAGACATGAGCCAAGTCAATGTTGTTGCAACACAAATGTTCCCTACTCAGTGTAAAGAGTTCCTAAAAGTATATAAAGAAATTACATCTATACCTCACGGTTATTTACTCTGCGAGCTTTACTCTAAAAATACCCATAGAGTGTTGCTGCGTACAAATATCTTACCTAACGAAAGCTGGACGGTATACATTTAACCTGAACAATGACACGTACTCTAGTAGCAAAATATATTTACATCTATGAGAAAATTTAAAAAAACCTGAAACCTTCCAAGAAAAAACCGTAAGCTGATCTGTGAAAGATGAAAAATTTTGTTCAATGTATAGCCGAAGTATGTCTAAATCTTATAAAAGGAAATGTTCCTTTAAACAGATCTCAGAAGGTAAAGTTGCGCCGTCATAGAGACATCATTAAAAAACTTGCTGGTAACGTAAGAAAACTTACAAATAAAAAGAAGCTATTACAGAAGGGTGGAGGTGTGTTTCTACCTTTACTCTTTTCAGTCATAGCCTCTTTGATAACCAAGTGGCTTGCTCAATAATGAAGAAGGTAGTGGTTTTACCCTACAATGATTATGAGAAGATGAAATTTAATACAGGAGCATCTACCTCAAACAACAACAACAACAACAAACAACAACAACAACACAAACAACAACAACAACAACAACAACAACAACAACAAACAACAACAACACAACAACAACAACAACACAACAACAACAACAACAACAACAACAACAACAAAACAACAACAACAACAACAACAACAACAACAACAACAACAACAAAAACAACAACAACAACTACAACAACAACACAACAACAGTATTTACAACAACCTCTATCAACCCTCCAGCAGCCCTTATTCTCAGTTGCTCCAACAGCAACCTTTGAGTTTATATGATCCGAAAGCTGAGCAGATAAATAATTACGAGAAGGAATTATGTCAAATATTAAACTCTGACGTTTAACGTTCATGAAAAAAGAATCCTTATATCAAAAAACCCCCCGCTTTCTATACAAATATTAGTAAGATCTAAAAGATTTATGGTAGGTAATTTCACCTAAGAAGATTCAACTCTAGCATCGGATACTAAGATTGAAGTGAAAAGAGATGATAATTTTAAACATGTGGAGGAAAGCTTGCCAATGAGAGGTAAAAAACTGTTTTAGCTTTATATAATATTTTAAAAGACCAGATTTTATGGAACGATATCGGTCAAATCATTATTGACGGAGAAACAGTTGAGGGTTCGAATACTGTTGATCTAATATCTGATCTTTTGGGTGATTGGAAGAAGGATCCTGTAATAGGCTGGACATGGATCAAACATGAACTTCAGACTATTAAATTTCCGAGAACTTTAATCCAGAATAAACAAAGATTGAAGGATTTGGATAATATTCCAATGGCCTCTAGACCAGACGCGAGCCTCTCCGGTTCTTCATTTACATCGGACAGATGAAAGGCATTAAGTAGAAACACATTTCACATTCAGGCAAAGGTAGATTAAGAAAGAAAACAGGACATCGTTTTCAAATTGGATTAAATCATAATTATTTTATTGTACTTTTCACAGCATTGTATTGTTTGTAATTTAAAAATAATTCATATAAACTATGTTATCTCTCTGTATACATTAACTATGCTTTTAGGTTGTTCTGTTTGTAATTTAAAAATATTTCATATCGACATAAGGTTTTAATATTATTTTGTAATTAAAAATAAAATTATTTCTTATAATGTTCGGTTTTTATATCCCCTTTCAGTATAAATTAATGTCTTTATTATTGTTATTGTCATTGTGATATCAAACGACACTTAAATAAATTAGCGCTCTTTTAAATAAATAAATTCCGTATACATACTATACCTAATTATTTGCACAGTACCCTTCTTAAATTCATTATTACAAAAGATACGATCAATAAAATAAATTAGCTAACAACCTTAATTACTAAAATGTTTGCATAAAAATTATACGAAATAAATCGAGTCTAATGAGGACACCATAGCCCCTTACTTAGATAATGTCTGGCAACTAGACTTGACTGAAATGATAAAATATAAATCTTACAATGAAGGATATGCATTAAACCTATATACGACAAAATTTTAGAACGCGGAAAAAGCCAGTAGAGCCCGCTTACATGAGTAATGGTCGTGGCAACTAGACTTGACTGAAATGATAAAATATAATCTTACAATGAAGGATATCATTGAACATTCTTTGTGTAATAGATGTATGATTCCAGGTATACTTATGGTAGAAAGGC
>JABUQX010086210.1:0-50000 GCA_015478945.1 Trachelipus rathkii | reverse complement strand
GTTTACTCGAGGCGAGGCTAGTGATAAACCCTTAGACAACATTTAAGTCGGTTATAACCCTTTCTTTTTTATTATTCCTTTTTAGTTAGTATAAGATCAGGTGGTACTAATGTGGAATAATAACAACTATTTTGTTTTATTGTTTGTTTGTTAAGCATCCGGTCTTTCAATACTATATATATATAATATATATATATATATATAATACTATATATATATATACTATATATGATATATTATATAATATATATATATATATATATATATATATATCATATTATACTATTATACAAAGGTCGATTTGCCACATCGACACGTTTAGTACATTTAGTTTTTGAAGAGATTTTCCTCATCGCTTTGGACTCTAGTGGAGTGACATCTGCGCGTCAAAAGGTGAGAATGAGAGACGAATAAAGAGATAGAGCATCCAAGAGAGAGACTTGATTTTGGAGATTGAGAGGAGAGAGATGAAGGACAGGAAGAGGCAGGATGATGAGAGAGAGACCGGCTGAAGGTGAGAGTCGAAAGAGCCTACCATTTTCTCTCATACCTCTTTGATTAGGTTTATACCCTCAACCCTATCTATATTCCCTTCCGCAGCTTTCCTCTCTCTTACTTCCCAACCACTTCACAAAATGCCTGCCTTCTCCTTTCCTTCTCACCACCTCTTCACACTCCTCACTCCACTCAATTCACTCCCTTTCCTCCTGCTTGCACCCACCCTTTTACTCCCATTACCCTATCTTACGCTGTGTTTTTTGCATTAAAAACTTTCACATACTGACCTCTTAAGATCTCATCCACTCCCTCCACCTCCCCAATTCCCGTTCCCCTCACGTCTCTCCACCTATCCCCCATACCTCTCCTAAACTCCCCCTCTTACACACTGTCTCCTCCAATTTTACCACCTTTATCACCTCTACTCTCCTCTTTTTCCCCTTCCCTAACCCGTCACCCTCCTCCCACCCTCTTATCCTGAGCAACCACCAAATTAGTGACCGATATCCCCCCCCCTCCCTGTAAATACATTTACATCTAGTAATCGGCCTCTATCCTTCCCATTTAATACAAACATAATCCAATATCGCGCTCCCCCCCGTTATCTCACTCTTCCATGGATACTTATGATTTTCTTTTTTTGAACCAATTATTCCCCACTATCATTCTTCTTCCAACACCACAATTCTAACAGACTTTCTCCGTTATCAACAATCCTCTCCCCTACCCCAAATATTGTCCTTTATCTCTCTCACTCCCTCTCTTTCTCTCTATCTCACTTATTCATATTCTTTATATTATTGAATATATCAAGATTGATAAATATCTCTCCTAATAACTTCCCTCATCTATCTCTATGTTCAACTCTATTCTATATTATCTTCTCTTCTCTCTCTTTCTCATCTTTTTTCCTCTCCTCATTATTCGATCTTTTTCATATATCTATCAATTTATAATATCTCCATCTTTTCTCCCTCCTGATTCTATCTATCTCTATTCGTATATTCCTCAACTTCATCCTTCTATCATTACCTATCTCTTATCGCTCATCTATGCGCGGCGTCCGCTTGTCATTAGACTATTCTCCACCCCTTCCCTTCCCCCCCGCACTCTCTCGTTTCACCCCTGATTATCATACCCGTGTATTTCCTAAAGTTCCATTCTCTCGTTCCTTCAGCTTATTCAGTAAAACCTTATCAGCATTCCAACCTTTTGTTTCTCCAATATCTATTAACCCCAACTTCCTCCCCTCTTCAAATCCTCATTTACCCCTCTCACGTTCACATCCCACCCTACTTACCTCTCTCCTCCCCATCTGTTTCCCTTCTTCAATATATACTCACTCAGCTGCAGCGCTTTGTGGACCCCCACCCTAGCACTTACCCAAACAACCTAAGCCACCAACCCCGCCAACCAAATATACCCAAAATATAAACATATAGAGAATAAGAAAAAGTTAAAAATATAATATAAAAGTAAAAATACACTCATCCATTATTATTCAATCCCCCTCCTCCCTTTCTCCCCTTCCCCCCTCCTCAAAATTTACACCCGTTAAAACTTTATTTATCTATTAAAATCTTTATTTAATTATTTAAAATTCTTTAACAATAGGCTTAAATAACCCAACTATCAATCAATATATTACTTATACAAGATTCGAATCGAAATAGTATAAATCATTTAAAAAATAAACCTTACTAAAGATCTGAAAATCAAGAAGAAAAATTATAAAAATTATTTTAACCCTTATATCAGGACTATATATATACAAAACAAAATAAAATACCCTCACAAAACGAAAATAAAATAAATAGCAAAACAAATAATTTTATGAAATGATAGATAGTTTACTCAAAATGAGAAAAGAAATACATATTGATTAAAGAACTCGATTCAAATCAGCCAGAAATCGAAAAATATAAAATTGTCACCAGGCCACAAATTACACACTAAATACTTAGATCCTCAATTTTGTTCACCAAAACTTTGTCTTCATTTTGAGAATATTCAATATAAATGTTACCATTCAGAGTGCAAGCAGCAAATTTATGTTGTTTCAATCGACGCAAGAGTGTCTCCTTATATGAACTTAAAATTCGTTTAGAAAGATGCTCCGCGGTCTATTCAGTCTGAGCCTTCCAAAAATTTACCATTTAAATATATTTTATTAAGGGTAATCAATCAATGCCCTATTGTTTCACTTTCCAAATTTGTTTATATTCAAATCCCCTTCTTCCTCACAACAAATAGTTAAGTCTCTCTCCTTAATTTCTTTAACTTTACTTACTACATTTACTGCCGGGTCAAGTTTAGGAAAAGTAACTAAAGTTCATTTTTTCTGCTCCCCAGACGCAATTTTATTTCCAGTCACCACACACGTTATTCAAGGCTTCGAATTAGCTTTTAAACTCTAGTTCCTATTTCCAAATTTTTACATTCTCCCACTTAGTCTCTCATTAACACTATCTATGGTTCGTTATTTCTGCTGATCTAGTTTTTTTTAAAAGCATTCTCCCCATAAAAGCACTACATTTAGAGATTATATCAACTGTCATACATTCCGAACACTTAAACCCTTTTTAGGACACTTTGCTTCTTCCTTCCAACGACTGCAGAAGATGCATGTTGTGAACTAATAACTTTCTATTCAAATGATAATTCCCTATCCTCACTTTCGCTATTTTCACTATAAGAACAAATGTCATAAATCAGATCTAAGTATTCTTGACAGCACTTCTAACTTCTTTCACAAAATTTATAAATTTAAAGATGGGACTATATAACGTTAATATTATATATATATATATATATGAAGTATAATATAGTATTTTAATAAGTAATATACTTATAATATATATATATATATATTATATAATATATATATATATATAATATTATATATATATTATATATAATATATAATTATATATCTATTCATTTAAAACTATATATATGATAATATATTATATATAAATAATATATATATTTAATTAATATATTAATATATATATATATATATATGTATAGTTAATATAATATATATCATATATTAGAATATATATATCGGCTTTATAGTAAACTAAACGCTATAAACTTCGTATTGTACTATTTAGTACTACTGTCAATAAAAATATAAATTTAAAATAATACATAAAAACTTTAGGTAGAATACTTATCTTATTCTTAATACATATTTATGTATAAATTTTTAAATTAAAACTAAATTTAAATTAATTAAATTTAAATTAAAAAAGTGTTTATTTCCGGAAAGTATTAGTTTCACTCATTATCATATTTAATTCACAATAGTTTGAACTTTTAACTTTAACTTTATTATAGAACTTTAACTTTATCTTCTAACTTTAACTTTCAGTTATTTAATTTAATTTATTTAAACAGGGTTAAAATTAAAAGTGAATAAAGAATTATCATTTATTCCCAGATACTAATATATTATTTTGTATTTTAGTAGCAAAGTGGTTAATTAAGTTATGGATTATTATTAGTAACATGAACTAAAAATTAATTAATTAATTATTCATCTTTGTTGATAATAATTAAAACAACTAAATAATAAAACTATATAACTTATACATATATATATATTATTATATATAAGTATATATAATATAGATTTATAGAATATCTACCCCTATTTTCCCAACATAAATTTAATCATTAATATTATATATATAATATTATTATTATAAATATATATATATATTAATAAAATATTATATAGTATATTATAGCACCTTAAATTTTAAATACTAAGGAAAAAGTACATAAAAAAGACATGATATCGAAATTCGCCGAACGCTACTCGTGCAAACTAGCCAGTGTTCACGTCGTTAGCTAAAAACTCCAATAGAAGAAGCTCATAGACTAGTTACCCAAATTCCAAATTTTTTTTTGATCATGTTTAAATTTAATGATTAAAATTTTTTTTTTATTTATTATTTATTTTTCAAGGGCCGAGCGACGGTGGACGACTCACCACCCCCTCCCCCGTCGTTCCCCCGCTGAGGCGAGGAGACTCGACTCTTTCTCCAATCTTTGCCGATTAATCGAATTATTATTTCCTTTTAATTATAAAAAATACAAAGGTATTACTTAGCAACCATCTTGACCGCACTCCTATTGCTATAGAAATATATCGCAACAAAAAATCTTACATCGTCTCGTTCGAATATATCGCTGTTAACTCCTTTTAAAGGACAAGTCCCTAATCAATATTATATATATATATATAAATATAACATAAAATTATAATATATAAGTATATTTATAGAACTAATATTTAAATATATATATAATATTTTAATATAAGTCTTTTTATACTATAAAATATATATATTATATTATAATCTAATAGAACCTTTATGTTTATATTGTAGTTTTTGAGATTTGATTATTTTTTTATGTTTTTTTATATATCTTCTTAGTATTATCTAACAGGCCCAACATATCTATTTTACGACATTATTCAAAAATATATAGAACCAGTTACGTTTAACGACTCCGTCAGTTTTAAATTTTTTTTTTTTTTTTTTAACTAAACAGTAATACCACAAGGTTAAACCAGTCTCAAAGATCAGGGTCGGGTCTCTCGGCCTTTCCGAAGAACTGACATACTATGTAGGCACTAATCCCCCCCCCTCCGGGTAGGGTCTCCGGAAACCCCCGCTCTTTGGTTTGGTGTCGCGGGGTTCCTCCGCCCCTCCCCTACGCGGGAGGTATGAAAACACCCCCCCTCTGTCCCCCTGCGGCTCGAGCCCCCTAAAAATATAGTATTTATTTTATTATATTTTTAATATTAATTTATATATTTAAATTTTTTTTATATATACAATTTTATGTTTTGGTTGAGAAATATTAAACAATAATCGAAGAATACATCGATATTTTCTTCGAAAACATCAATAATATATTTACGTCTCTTTCTTAAACGTTGCAGACACTCTAAAACTAGAAAAAATTGTGCTATTTTCCTTTTTTTATTGCTTTTAAATTTAAATACATTTTTTTTTGTATATAATGTTTTTCTACGCTATTTCAATACTTCATAATTAATAGAGTCTACTTTTATATTGTTAGACGTAACTTTTTCGTATTGTTTAATTAATGCATTAATGTTTTTCTTAAAATTTGATTGAGTATAATGTTACCATCAGTGAAAAAAATTTAACTATCAATATTTATGACAAATCTTGAAACACGTCCTCACCAATTCAGGAACATTCAAATCAATTTTATGGATTTAGTAAACACATTACATTCACTCGTATGCATTTCAGGGAAAACAGAAAAAAAAGAAACATATAAAAAAACTGGTTCACTGTTACAGTTTGCTTATGTATGAAAACATAATACATGCTCACCCTCATGGAATAGTCTAATACACTATTATAATTATCTCATTGATAATTATATATAATGTTCAAAGTCAATATTGCAATAGATAAAAATGTAAATAATATTAATATTTTCTACCTTACAAGAATAAAATAAAATAATATAATTATATATTAATTACGTACAATTTTTTATTCAATATATTATTATTATATAAATAATAAATATTTTTATATGTATATAATTTAATATATACAGTATATATATATATATATATATATATAATAATATATATATGTTAGTATTATATAGGTATATATACATATATATATTATGTATATATTATATATATATAACTAAAGTAAGTCTAAATCATATACACTGAGTTCAGATATGCATAACAATTAATATTATGATAATACTATACATAATAATATAATATGGTTAATAATACAAGGTCCAAAATAATATAGTATAAATAAGAGTAATGTATTACTCACTGTAAAACGTTTTGTATTACTATATGAGTCAAAAGTTATTGTGTTTGAAGCGTTACCGAAACTCCAGTAGTTCCTCTACGTACTATCTAACTCCCCTAAAGCGTATTCTACCCCAGAAATACAGTATTGCCTGTTAGCCTTCCCCAATCCTCACCTTCCCTCTTTACTCTGAATATGAAACAAGTCAACAGTATATGCCGCACATGATACTTCCTTATTCTGTTATAGCATGTCTGTACCTCATTTTCGAAAAAAAAACACATCTCTTAATGTAATATGTGTGGAATAGCCGATCAAGTAAATATATCATATAATAATAAAACTATCTCAAGCATTTATCCTTTTGATATAATTAAACAAAAACCAATACTCCCGAAAGTAAAAACCAGAGATTCGCTACGTCAAGACTATAAGTCCCCCTTTACATTCAACAGCCAAACGATTAATTGCCTTGACACTATAGCCACCTGTCCGTTCCACAATTCACAAACCTCACCTACTGACACTACTGCATCAATCCGCTTCCAACTTACCTTCAATCTACATATCAACAAAATCTAGAAACACGTCTGTTACCACTTGTTCCTAGACGGTTGGCGAGGAAAAAGCTTACAGTACCATTAACAATGATAGTTCTATCAACCGAATTACTAGCGTCCTGCAGAACACAAAAATATAACTCATACTCTGTATCTACCGTCTTACCAAATCATAACACGTCCTATCTTACACAACTTATGCGCTTCAATACTCTCTGACCAATTTCCTACTCTAAGCTCTCTGTTCGATATTGCGCGCTCGACATCCCACAACCAAATAATCAGCATTATAATAAAGAATTTACTGGCACCCTCTTAACTAGAGCCTTCCCCATCTCCCGATCTAATTATAAAACGAAATCATACTCGATCGCACTCCTGATCCACTCCAGCTCTGTCTAGTTATCTTTCCACATAACGCTCCTACGTCATATTACCCTAAACTGGCGCGGTAATCCTCCTATAATACTCATGAAGTATAGACGACATAGCAGAGAATGCGCGTATATCCTCACCCATTCTATCTAATACTAAAACGATCTCTACTTTCAACTCTATTTATTCTCTACTATCACCTAATGCACATCTCACTTAACCATCGACACACACCCTTTTTGGATCTCAATATACAATATAGGTGTGACGCGACCCACTACACCAATTATAGCCAATAATGTACCCCTTCAGAGGACGTCTCAACTTACAATTACAATTCTATGGGAGATTCAATATTGTCGGCGCTAACTTAATCACCCTTTAAAAAAATGACATAAAATAATAATATACCAAGAATACTCTTTTATTCACGAGTCCACTCGACCCCTTAAACACCAACAATTTCCCCTTTCTCTCAAAACTGTCGGTTAAGCTTTGCATGCGCCTATAGTACATTTATTTCATAACTCCAATTTTCTTTCAAAAACCTTCTATGTTTTCGACCATTGTTTACCTATCAACACAACATTCTATCAGATAAATAACTATCCCAACTCCAAAATCTATGCATAATGGTTCCGCATGACCTAAAAAGGTCACGTCGGTCACTATTTTTGATTTTTAATTTTTTGCTCAACGCCAATGTCTAATTTCAAAACCTACTTTTTTTTTTTGTAAATGAAAAGAACCTGTGTTCACTGTCACACTCTCTATTTCGTGTAGGCAATGTGGTATGATATTTAGGCATTATGTTAGCTCGGGAGTTTGCACTAATTTATGTCAGACTTACATACACCACATTCTCTTGATTACCATTCGTGCCTATTTAAGTTTTAGATTTTATACAATTTTCTAAAAAAAAAAAAATTTGGAAATTTTTTTTATAAATTTTCTTTCCCGACCTAATACAAAAAAACTATCCTAGCGTAAAAATGTTTAAACTAAAAAGAAACTGTGATGCTTGGAGCGCCACTACTAAAGCCCTGGAAAATCTTGATTTTATGATCGCCATAGTAGAAAAAAAATCTCCACATATTCAACTTTATGTAAAAAATTGACAATTTGAAATGAAATATTAATTTTTTCCTGGCCATCCAATTAACATAAAATTTTCAGGACTTGTAAAGCAACCAGCAAAGGAGGTTTACATCCATTATAGAGCGATTTGAGAGTAAGTAAAGAGAAAAAAACTTTAAAAATACAAAAAATATATATTTTGGAAATTGTCACTGCGGCAACATATTCCAGACAGAACGGGTATAAGAAACAGCTAAGAAAAAAGACACATATGTAGATATCCCTCGATTTCGATTGCCCTGAAATTACATCCACTCTCGCGAACGATCAGAAAAATAATTATCCAAAATTTTCATTTTCTCACAAAAGAAGCCCAAAAGTAGGTTGTGAAATTGGACATTCTGAAGCACAAAATTCAAAAAAATCAAAAAGTACGACGTGAATTTGGAGGTAACCAATCATGCATATTTCAAGTTTAACCTACTGTCCCAGTATACAAAATTCTGCTTATCCCCTGAAATTATCCTTTAGTGATACGTAATACTGAACCTAAAGAGACACAGAAGGGGTTGAACTAATGTGAGAAAATGTCTGCAGAAGAATCACCAATCCACTCAGGCACAGGAAATAATAATACCATCCCGTAACAACGGATCCCTATATTCGATTAATAGTCTATATGAGAAAGAGAGCTTGGAGCTCTGAAGATCTCACAGCTGGAAACTCTCTAGATATCAAAGATGTCGATAGTGATTAATTGGATAGAGTCCTTCGATGTAAAATTGTTAGCGCCAGTCCATGAACTAATCATGAATCCCTGTCCCTATACGATATATCCTACCTTTCCCTCCAGCAAGAGAACCGAAGAGGTGCTAGCGATATATTGTGCCAATCATTGTCAAGCAATATTGTAATCCACCCTTTCGCGTAGGAGCTTTCTACTACCCTACATATATCAGAGTCGAATTACCATGTTCCTGTGCCATCAAATCTATGCGGCGTGCAGTACAAACTCACCCATATCTCACTTCTATATGGCAATTGATCTAACCAGTATTATAATATTACCATACAACTACATCTATATATAGATAAATACCTCCTATAGAGATACTATAACAGTCTTCATCGATAATACTTCTCCTGCACATCCTATTTATGTATATACCTATGTCGACAGCTCTTCTCACATGCGCACCATCCATCTATCTAGACTATACTCTCTATAAGGCCTGATGACCCACAACTTATACACGAAATCACGCAACATCAAATCGCACACTCACCGTTGCCAGAGATCTCTAGCACATCGTCGTTTACCTTGCACTCGTAATGAACCAGCCTTAGACTATGATTACATTGCCTATACCGCGTGCAGATTTGAGCCGAGTCTTTCCTATAAAAGTCGCGTTACATGCTAGCGCCAGATATTCTCGTCGCCTCCCCGTTTTTCATAATATTGAGCGTGCGAACACGTGCACACAATTGAACTAGAGTATACCTTTTCTCGACCAAATCCTCAGCAGATTACCCTACAGCCGACTCACATGACTACACTCCATTACAGCTTTACCGCCTATAGCTTAAGTTACTAGTATTCTTTTCTAAGTTGTGTTGTCGCGGGAACACAACAAGCTCGAATCACATTCCCATTATCATATGTACCGAAAGCGACACATGCACCTAGCCTGAGTGTAGTCTTGCGCAACTCCCACTCGTGTTAACCACTTATAAAATTTTTCGGGAAAACTTCCTACTCTAAGTCTGTACAAATAATTTACTTGCTTGAAATATTTAGAACGTAAGTTAGTAAATGATGTGAGTGTCACCGTTCAAAAAACGTGGGATCTTTGGTTTTGCCTATATAGACGAAGCCCTGCATGTATTCCGTTGTTGTTGTTGTTAATGTTGGTATGTTTGTTGTGAGTGTGTTATATGGTTTTCTTAGTTATGTTATGTTAGATTGTTGTTGCTGTTTTTGATTTGTGTTTATTATGTTTAAGCTGCTGTCTGTGCTTGCTGCTATCTGTGCTAGCTTATTAGGTTTATCACTGAGTGACTTGCCTCTGCTGCTCTGCCACTCCCCTAAAACTATGACTGAAGTATAGTGTATAAGAGATGGATAGTAGTCAGATGCTAATATGAGCATTGCAGCGCTAAGCAGCGGCTATTTTTCATGCTCATTTATTGTCCCTCTTGCAGTAAGTACACCCTCCTTTATCTAAGGATGTTATGAGTCATACTTCATACTCGCAAGTATACTATACATAAGATATTACATATACTTATAGTTCTATACTGCCAGAGAGAAGTGATGAAATCAATGGATAAATAATGAACTGAGAAGTGTCTAAGCGAAGCATATATGATTGGTTCCCGATAATTACTGTGTTGAGATAGCTTGAGAGTAAAACTTAGTGAATAATGTTATCACATAAAATAGTACTGTCATTGAAAACCGAATGATAGTCCATATGTTCATATATCGCATAGTTTTTAAGCTCTGGGATTACCAGTACACGCGAATGCATTTACTTTGCGTATGGTACTATGGGCGAGAATATGAGAACTTCTCTCACTGAGATCTAGGCTATCCATAATCTTCAAAAAACTAGTAGACAATCAGACAAACTCGTTGTAGTAAAAGGCTAACGGACGAGTGCTGGAATGCTGTAAACTTAGCCTCGGAAAATGTATAAAAAAAAAAAAAAAAAAAAAAAAAAAAAAAAAAACGTTATCATAATTTAAAGATATATAAATAAAAAAATCATATCTCAAATACTACAATATCTCAGGCTGAAAATAGAGAGTGAGAATTTTTGGCTGCTCTACAGCGGATTGAAGATAATGTAAAGAACAAAATAAAAAGTGACAATAATAAAGAGATATTCATTCAGTAAGAGTAGAAATAAGGATCACGAAACAGTGAATTCTGTATGAAGAGCCATTTTAGATATGAGCGCGTCGAGATTAGAAGCGTGTTACTCTTAAGATATGCAACTGTCGCTTCTTCTCTCACTGCATTTTTGTATATTTTCTACAAAGCAGAGTGACCCAAACATGGACTTCTATACGCACCGAACCCGATGGCGAGTATGTCAGCTGAGTCCTCTCGCCTCCGGGGAACACGGTAGACTAATTCCCCCCCCCCTCCGGGGAGTTCTCCGGAACCCCTGCTCTTTGTAATTTGGTGTCGCGGGGGTTCCTCCCACCCCTCACCTACGGGTAATGGGGAAACTCCCCCCCTGTTGTTCCCCGTCGCCGAGCCCCCTAAAAATTGGCCGTGTGGTACCTTTACAAATAATAAGTCGTCAGTAACTACATGTACTGTAGAGAGATGTAGGTCTTTTACCGCAAAGTCTTGGAAAGATGAGAGAAGTCTTCCTTTTTGAGAATATGTTAGGGTGTATTTACTATTTATTTATGTTATGTGGTTTCACCAATGATGTTAGAGTGGCTGAAATATGTAGTATATACTATTTTTTCTTGTTTCACCACTTAATTACTGATCAGGTTCGTAGTTGAGATAGGTTCTATTTGAGATATAGATATTTCTTGTTAAATAGCTACCTAGTTTTTCTTAAGAAACCTTAGTGAGAAACCTGAAGATCAGCTTCTCTTCTAATCGTTTCGCTGTGAAAGTCGCTTTTTTCACTTTACAGAAGCTGTGTATGACACTAGCTACTCGAGGCTAATGAAACAACAACATGTCGTTATAACCCATATTTTAGTTATCTTCCCATATCTTCTTGAAGCTCAATAAGCTATGTTTCTATTGAAGCAAAATCAGAGACGAAACTACAACAGCATATCTATCGTTTGTGACAACAATAAAAAATGGATGCACAAGAAATTCAAATCATGTCTTTGTGTTTTTATCTTTTTAAACCAGTTCTCAAAATTATTTTAAAGGATTCAAAGTTTCCTTCGTATTCGAACGAGGTGCATCCTGGGTGCATCTGAAATATTGAAGATAAGACAAGTATTAGATAAAGTAGATAAAGTAACACAAGTAATAAAGAAGATAAGACTAAGATTTGATAATAAAGTGATAAGTATTATATATAAAATGGTTGAGCACTATTATTAGTATTATTGATATGAGTAATTATTATATTATTAATTATTATTATTATTATTATGAGCCAATTTTGAGAAAAATCGATAGAGAATTCGAGAGACGAGAGAGAGAATTTTATTATTTTATCTTGTAGAGGATTTTATAGAATGATCATGATATTATCTGAGATATGTAGAAGATGAAGAGCTATGAGTTAATATCAGAGTTATTATATTATTCTTCAAAATGATATCAAGTAATAAACAAATAATATACTATAGTACAATTATTTATTATTACATTAAATAATATTTTAATATTTTTAAAAAAAAAAAAAAAAATCTATTTTAGTATCATAATTATAATAAAATCAAATATTAATATTATAGAATCACAATTCATGGGATTTAAACAAAAAGCTAGTTAAAATGTCGATATTAAATTTATTAAGTAAAAAATTTATATATAAAAATTATAAACGTCCTTATTTAAGCTCAAGAATTAAGCACAATTACGGAGAAATATGTTATTTTCTGGTTCTCGAGTATAAGAGTACTGGTAATTATCTTGCTATCTATCCTTTCTTCATATACCATGATTCTCACGATTTAAATCAGTACATTCTTTCATACACAATTATATTCTAATATCGATACTTAAAGTTAACACTACCTTCCTTCCAATAGGTCTTTTAGATAAACACTTAATAAAAAACACATTTATAAACTCCATCATTTATTTAGATATGTAACATTTTCCCAGATGTTCTGAACTGTCCTAATAATATTATATATATTATATATATATATACTTATATAAATAGATATTATATATATAATATATTATTATATAATATATATATATATATATATATAAAATAAATATACATAATATAATATAGTTATATAATATATATATATATATATATATACTTAAATTTATTCTTCAATATTATTTTTTAATGTTGTTCTCATATAATAAAATATAATAAAGAATGGTTATATAGAAAACGTAAATAATTGTCTCACTCCTTAGGGATAAAATAAAGTTTACACCTCTCAAAGTGTTAAAAGAATCCCATTAAACTTTCAATATTGATCACCAGTTATAATACTGTCCATTTCAGCCCTCATTAGAGGTCAGTTATGATAAGTTTTGTTGTGTATCCCCAGTTAAAATGTATTTGTTGCATTATACAATCTATCATCTATAACCTAACTAGGATGGCTCCTTAAACGACACGAGGCCCACAATTTTATCAAGGATATGTCTATGAAGAGAAGCATTTATTAACATCAGAGCTTTCAACTTTGTTGTGATCCCTAAGAGAAACAACTATATCGTCTTTCACTATTCGTTCATTTTAAAGATATAATATTGCACAAATATTTCTTTTATGTTTTCTAAGCATATACTCTATATAAGGCCAACTGGGTTGGAAGGAAAGAACTATAGTGAACTTAAAAAGAAATTGCTTTGATAAAGGGCCACAATATAAATGCTATCATATGTTCGTGCTTGGAAAGATTATCCGCAAAAGCGTTGCGAGTCTGATCCATCACAAATTGACTTTATAAAAAGCTGGAAAATGAAAGAGTTTATTAAAACTATGTTCACTAGATTATATCTATATTATTATCTACCAATCATCGTTCGTTAAATTGTCTACTCAAGGTGTGAGTGAAAGGTCCCCGTTGTAAGCGTCGATTAGTAGAGTATGTGTGTTTCTCCTATTATAGAGAATATGGTGTAAGTCTATGATCCATATTAAGAAAGTACCTCCCGTTACCACCAATATAGTAAAGGATTTCTACCAATTTCCTGTATAGTACCGACTTTCTCTATAATAGCTGTTGATACACTACAATTTGTTTGTATTATCACTTTCTTTTATAATTTATAAATTACCCGTTTTCGTATTTGTCCATAGATTATTTTCTATTTTTCTACGTGATGCCAGTGTCGAGTTTAAATCATCAACCTTTAAACTATATCAATGCTATTTTCTTCTTTTAAAGTCTGTTGTTTCTTCTATATATACTTTTCACAACACCCACAACTAACATTATATACCACAATATTATTGCTTTTTTTTATTTTATACTTATTAAAAAATATAACACTATACCAAGTGAGTATTAATATATATACCTGACACTCACCGATGGCAAGTTAGTTACGTAGGGTCTCTATTCACGGCTTATCCGAGGGAAACATACGGGGTAGGTATAACTAATTCCCCTCCGGGGAGGGTCTACCAGTAATACCTCACGCTCTTAATGAGTTTTATTATGGGTGTTCAGCGGGGTTATACCTACCGCTATCATCTACTCCCTACGGGGTTAATGGATAAAACTGATACCCCCTACTGTAGTTATCCCCCTATATATGAGTCGGCTTACTGTAGCCCTTACATTGTATAAGTGTATATTAACTCATATCTTTCCAAATATATATAAATAATATATTATATATATTCATATAAATTATTATATATATTAATTAATATATATATATATAATATATATATATATATATATATATATATATATATATGAATATTATATATATATAATTAATATATATATTAACTATTAAATATTAATATATTTTATTAATCTATCTATGTAAAATATATAACATATTTGTATATTCTAATTATACAGTTCTATATGTATCAACTGCACTATATTTTTTAAAAATAATCCCCTGCTCCTAAAAAATAAAAAAAATTAGCCCTAATATTTATTATTAATTTATTTACTATTACATATTATTATTTTTTCATTATTTAACATATTCCTATACTAAAATTTTTTTAAAGGAGAGATTCATATAGTATATCCTTTATCGCTGTAATCATAATTACAAATTTTGGAGATGTGTAAATTTTTTCTTTTTTTTTTTATTTTTATATTTTTATTTTTACTACCTCACCTCCTACTCCCTAAGTGTAATATCACATGACATTCCAGTACAATGTTTTAACTATTATTTCACCTCTAGTAGCTATTAATTTTATGTAGTTTTGAGTATACTGATTTAGAAAAATACTACATAAAAGTTTTATATTATTTGGGCTTGTTTTTAAAAAAATGAAAAAAAAAAATATAAATTATATATAAAATACACCAAATATTATAATTAAAGCGTATATATATATATAATATATACTATATATATAGTATAATATATATATATATATATCTATATATATATATATATATTAATTAATAATATATATATATATATATATAATATCTATATATATATTAATATATATATATACATATATATTAATATATATTAATATATATATATATATATATATATATATATATATATATATTATATATATTTTATATATAATATATAAAATATATATATATATATATATATTAATATATATATTATATGTATATCTGTAATATTATAAATTATAATTTATATATATATTATTATATTAATCTATATAAATTAATATATATATATTATATTATATAATATATATTAAGTATATATTAATAAATATATGTATATATAATATTAATATATTAAATATATATATATGAATATATTTAAAGATATTTATACTAATGTAGAAAAATTAAATAATAATTTATAATTATAAATATATATATATATATATATATATCAACTAATAATATAAATATTAATACATATATAGATATATAATATATATTATAATATACATATTAATAATATATAAATATAATATTAATATTATATATAATATAATAATAAATATATATATATATTATATATATATATAATTAATTAATTTTTATATATATATATATATGTAAAATTTAATCATTAAAATAATTCTGATAATGTTCTAATAATATTCCAAAGTAAACTATAATATACTCATATATATATGTAAATATATATAATGTAAAATATATATATAAAATATATAATTAAATTATAAAAATATATGTATGTATGTAATAATAATATGGACCTAATATAGCTAAAAGAAAAGTTATAACTACGCATAATTCCTCTAAAATAAGATGTGAGGTTACATATATATATAGATGAAATACTATAAAAACATATATGGAATAAGCGTTTGAAATTTAGAAGGAAAATAAGGAATTTTTATTTTATTTTTTTAATATCTTCAAAACTAGATAGGTACAAGAAAAACCATATTAAATGTGGATAATATAATAATAATAATAAAGGAATTTATATAGGTATATAAATAAATAGAGAATTTTATTTTATTAACATGGAACTAATAACATATTTTGGAATAACGTATCAGTCCTCAGAGTGGAGAACTAGAATGTGATGATGGTAGAGACTATATATATAATTATATACTATATATATATATATATATATATATATCGAGTCCGGCCCCCATTAACGTCTACCCTACTCTAAAGTATGAAGGTTCGAGAGACTCTGACTTCTATGTGAGGCTCATCTTATTGTAGTCAGGTTAACCTTAGGGTATGAGTATACTCATTTAGCTTAAAATACAGTATATGTTTTCATAATTGGAATCAAGAAAAATAATCCTTATTTCTTCGCATTGTATATAAATTACTTAACTCGACTAGATTATTCACGTATATGTTTATTTAAAGTTTTCATTATGTACCTATATATAATCTTTAAGTTTATTAGAGAATTAATATATTAGCGGGTACTTTCTTATAAGTTTCTACACCTATAATTATTACAATGATAAGTATTATATAATATAATATATAATATATATAAATTTAATAAATTATATTAAATATATATAATATTATAATATAATAATAATTATAATATATATAATTAAATATTAATATAATATTATAATATATTATAATATATATATTATTAATATATATAATATATATATATATATTTCTGTAAAAAAATTCATATATAATAATAAAAATATAGATATAAATATATAATATAAGTATATATATATATAATATATATAATAAAAAATTATCTCGAATAAAGTAGTAGTACATGAGGTTTAATAGTAGTAAACGCTTAGTCCTATAGTAAAATATAAATATATACTAATTTCAAAAAAAAATATTGAAAGTAATTCAATTATCTTAAACAATTATTTACACATATTTTTAAAGAATTGGGCTGTTCTAGATGACCATCAATTTTATCTTATCTCCCTAGCTTTGAGCTCCTTGCTCCATTAATAAATAGTATTATATAGAATACGACGTACATAATGTCATTATAACTCATATTACTCAGTTTTCAATTTGCGATTCTGTGAGAGAGAGAGAGAGAGAGAGAGAGAGAGAGAGAGAGAGAGGAGAGGGATGATCAAAGAGAGAGTGAGAGAGAGGAGAGAGAAAAGAATGAGAAGAGAGGTGAGAAGAGAGTAAAATAGCAATATATATAATTACTTAATAACTCATATCATAAGTAAATTATGAATATAATAAATTATCAATAAAAAATTTTGGTTGAACTGGTATGGAATTACTCATATATATATATATATATTAAATATTATATATATTAATATATATATAATATAAATTTAATAATATATATAATATATATATATAATATATTAAGTTATATATATATATATTATATATTATAATATACTAATATTATATATATTAATATATAATATAATATATATATATTATAAATATAATATATATTATTATATATATTTATATTAATATATAATATATATGATAATCATTATTAATTATACGTATAATAATAATTAATTACATATTAAATATATTAATATAATATATTAAATATATTATATAATATATCTAAATAAATATATATATATATAATATATATATAATATATATATTAATATATTATAATATAATATATATATATAATATATAAATATATATATATATATATATAATATAATAAATATTAATATTATATAATATACGTACAATATATTAATATATATATAATATTAATTAATAATAATAAATACTAATTATTATCATTACGTAAATAATTAATTATATTACTTATATTAATTACACATATATTAATAAATATACTATATATTATATTGTATATATATATATATATTATATCAGTATTATTATAATATATATAGTATAATAATAATTATAAGGGAGCTATTCATATATTGAGAGAGAGAGAGAGATAAGCACACTATAATAATATAATATTATAAATATATATTACAATATACTAATATAACATCATACTTATAATTTTCCATATTGAAAAATATGAGTAATTATTATATAAAGTATAATAAATTCATTTAATAGTATAGTAATATATAATCAGGAAATAATCCACTTAGGTCTATTGTACGGTTTTTTTCTTATTTCACTAGTAAAGGGTGGAAAATTCTCTGAAACCTGCGAACGAGTTATTAACTAATAATTATAATCATAAATAGAGCGAGAACTCGAGTACGGTTGAAGTACATTTTCTTATTATTCAGATACTGTTTGTCTCATATTTTACTTATCTATACTAACTATTTCTGTTCAGTCAAGTTAGCGCATATATGTTATCACTCACGACGCAACTCACTTTAACCTGGAGTTACTTAAGTTTGATATATAATAGAGTGGATGAGTGATATAGGAATATATATGATAGTATTAGAGAATTAATATTAGTGAATATAATGAGATAGTAACGACTATAGTCAGTATAGAAAATAATTAATTATTATATTATATTAATATATTATAGTATTAAATAATATTATATATATCATATATATATATAATATATATATATATAAAATATATATAATAATAATAGTATTATATATAATAAATATACATATTAAATATATAATATAATATATTTATATATATATATTATATTATATATATATATATATAATATATATTAAATATTAACTTAATATATAAATATATTAATTAAATATATATAATAATATATATTAATATATATATATATATATATATATATATTAATTAATAGATAAACGATTTTTGTCCTGGCCCACCGAAAAAATTACAACGGGATATTTACGTAACACCACACAACTGTAAATATACATATTAATATAATTAATAAATTATATTATTATAATATTTAAATATATTATAATATATAAGTATTAATATATAGTAAAATATAATATATTTATTAATATAATATAATTATATTATATATAATATATATTAATATATATATATATACTATAGTATATATATAATATATATATATATTAATTATATAATATTATAATATTAATTATATAAAAATATATACTCATATTAATATATATAATTATATATATATATATAATATATATCATTAATAATAAATATATATATAAAATAATATATATAATTCATTTAGTGTTATTATTCTTAATATTATTTATAATTATTATTTATTTTATTATTATCGACTTACACTAAACTTTTTCGCTACTGAGTCATTGAGCGTAGGTTAATGAGTTGAGTTTAACGTATATTATCTAAGCCTCCTACCACTCACACTTCCTCACCTCATCTCGACCCGTCACCCACTACTCACTATCCACCCACACTTCATATTATCACCTCGCCAAAACCTCAATATACCTAATATACTCCTTCCCTTCCATTATATATACCCTCATTACCCATATACTTCACAGTCATCTCTACATTATATATTTCTCATCAATACCACCTCCTTCTTGGTCTTCCCCTTCCTCTTCTTCTACTTCCTATCCCCTCCGCCTCCCAAACTCTACCTAAACATCACTCACATGTTCCTGCCATTCTCACACAGTAATGCCCAGATCCCATCTTAACATTATTACCCGTTTCTCACGCTTCTTTCCCACCAACTTTAGACTAATTCTAATTATCCTCCAATCACATCTCTCCCTTACACCACCCTATTCCTATTCCTCTCCCTTCTACTAACGAGCCCACAATACCGCTTCTTCATATTATATAATATATTCCTACCTTTACTTATTATACTAATCAAATACTTTCCAACCTGTCCTTACCCTGGTATACTCTTACATATCATAAATAGTTTGATAATCCCCACGTTTATTTCAACTATCACCTTATCATATAAAACAAAAATATATAAATAATATACACCTAGAGCTGGTTAACATACATATATATTTCCCATTATTCATAATAACATACTTATCCATTATACTTTCTGTGATAAATCCCCCCCTTATCCATTAAACTATTCAAATCATCTAGAGACCACTCAAAAGCTACTCATTTACCTTCTCCCTTAACTTACTATATGTTCTCATCTACCTAATAATCCCTTCATCCCTCCGCCTACCTCTATTCACCGTATACCCACAAAATTTTCCAATTCCCAATAAAATATTAAATCTATAAAATTACTTATTAAACTTTAATCATTCCATAAACTATGCAACTCACGCCTCTAAACTCGATAACTCTAACCCTATTATACTCCACTCATCCTCACTTTCACTTGTTCCCTCCTCACCTTACAAATAACTAACTTAAACACTCAGATCTCTATACTCACAGGTAATTATTATATTTATAATAGTACCACCTTTATGGTCACGCACATTTCATCATATTCAAACATCACCTCATTCTTACAATTTTAATTATACCTAATAAATCACTTACTTTACCGACGTTTACTTCTCGCCATACTTTAAGGTAATAGTGGTATATTTTACGAGTCCGCAACTAGTATCATGTTCACTAATTATATTATACAAATTCCCTTACTAATCATTCCATTATATAATCCTCGGGGAATTTTCGTCCAGTAATCCACTCTCCACCCCCTGCAACCCCGGTCCTTGCGGGCATCGCGATATACATTACGCAAACACTTCTTCCCCATAAATAAATTGATTATTAAGCCAAACTATAGTATAGTATAATATAATATATATATATATAGCCGAACTAATTTACAACACCACATTCCTGCCTCAGTCCTCTCACCACTCTATATAACTATATACTATATTATATACCAAACACATCTAATCACTTAATCCCCTACCTAACATACTATATATATCTACTATAACACACTATATTCTATATACTACTTAATTAACCTATAAAAGGCCGCTGACTATACCTAATTTTTAGACCTAGACTTTACCCCTCACACCCATAATTCACTCTAATTTATTCAAACTCCAACAGCCCCTTCAATCCTAACATAAATTCTAACTAATCAGCCTCTTTCACTCTATCATTATAATATTGTCATTTCCTCTAAATCTAATAAATAACATATATAATCCACATACATCACTATACCCTATATTTCACTATCTCTAATACTAATTCATTTTTCTATACCTAACATTACATCTTTAGAGTAAATTCATAAACTTGGTCGCAACACACCCTCTTTCCCTCCCTAAAATACGCTGATCCATTGTAATTCTATTAAACACCTATAGCCTATTCTACCCTCCGTGAATTAAACCCTCTCACACTCTCAATTATCAGTATTCACCATAAATAATATACACTTATCCCTACCACTATAAACTTAAAAGACATATACCTCTATATATATATTCACCCACATCCATCCTATCAGCTCCGCCCATCCGCATTCCCCATAACGGTCACCGGGGAACGCGCAGAATTACAATCGCATCGCTATACACAGACTCGCTCTTGAGGTACCCCATCCACACCCTCAGAATCCTAGTAGACTCTTCCTAGCACGATAAAGCATCACTTTTCTCTCTTATAAAGATATAAGGCGTAACTCATCAGGCCATGCGCCTAGCGTCTCTGAAGCCTACTCTTCCTACTACTCTAAATAACCTATTATCTGTATAACATTTCCATTAATACTATCACTATACACCTCCATCCTAAATCGCATTAGCGTGAATCATTCCCTAATTTATTTTCCTTATTATCCAAGGCCGCTATAATAATTTCCCTTAACCATTTGTATTTCTATCCTTATCATATTAATACCTACCTATTATAATAATACTCCATCCACCATAATTCACTCCGACCATTATACTACCTATCTACTACTCAATACAATCTTTCACCCTCTAACCCTTTACAATATACCACCCACCTAAACTATATTCATTTATATTAATCACCTTAAAATACTCCCCTACTCTCTCCATTCCTCACCCTTAGATCTGATGTACTCTATATTACCCTTATACACTATCTATCACTCCCCATTAACTCCTCCCTTAATCCCTCTCCTCACCAAACCTACCTTCACTTTCTTCTTCGCCTTTTTATTATTTACTTCTTTCCAGAAAACATATCTTGCTTCGCCGGAATTCAAAGTCCTATATATACAGTAATTTAATTGATCCTATGATTTAATTTTATTGGTCTTATGATTATTTTAATGCTCTTTCTACATTATTCAGCCTCATCTCCACCGATACACCTCTTTGCTTCCATCAATACACTATAACACTTATCCATAATAATATTCCTTATCCCATCTTTATCCTTACTCTTCATCTAATCATTCATCTCAAAAATACCATTTATCACATGTGGACTGACCTCACACTTACCGGCGGCCGGGATACTCTATGCACACCGTGATGGGCGGATGCGTCACCCGGTTCAAAATCACTGCCTCACACAAACTACATAAACCTGCACCAAATTACTCGCCACGCTGCATCGCCACAAGAGCAAGCTTTGGAAGTGCAGGGAGATTAAATTCCAAGTTCCGCAGGTAATACCCTCTCTACATAGACTGAATGAGCAAGCAGAACCACGAACCCATGTAGTGTTAACTGGCAGGCCACGAAGTAAGCCCTTCTGATAGCGCGCGCGTTGACACCTAATACTGCATGTGTCACCACATTATCAAACTACATCCAATACCCCTCATTCGAGCCAGCTCACACGCGCCACCAATACCCCCTCGTTGCGCTACCGTCGTCCCGAGCGTTATCGCGTCGTGGCTACACCGCGAGGCAACTTCCACTACCTCCGCGCGATGAGCAAACTCCCTGCTTTGAGCGCGACTCGTTACTATCCTGAAAAAGCAGATTTTAATAGCTTCCACGAACCTATCTATCACGCGCTCTCTCTAGCCTCCATCACAGCGCGTTTATTGATCCGCCCTTGTCCCAAAGATAGTACAAACGAAATCAGCTCTCACGGAAAGCCACGCTAATCCATAGACATCTCACCAATAATAGTGATTTCCGTATTGAGCGCGCCCTTCTCTGACCTTCTGCCAGCCGCCCCTGCTTCTACAATATACCACGTTGTGAGCAATGTCATAGTAATAAACCAGAGCCGCCTCATACTCCTTTCAGACTATAGTATTAACGACACACAGTACTTAATTCCCCAGTACCTAACAAGAGCCCGTGCCGGACCTGAGTCGCCCTTGTAATGCTGTGGTAATGAGATGTAGGAAAACTGTGAAACATAGCCTGCTTATACTCACTATGTGCCGATGTAGTAATCTAATGATTATCACTTTTTGTGAACCAAGGTATTACCCGAAAACCCAGCGGAATGTGATTCGTATTCGTGCTTTCTAATCTTCACACATCGAACTCTCTAACAGCACTTTTCCGCCGCAGATTATTAAACAATTCCATCTCCTCACTACTCTGCCTTCTCCCCCACCTTAAAAATCATATATGAAAGAGGCACACCGCAACGCAGCCCCCATTATTTACTTCTTGTTTATGTACACCACCCCTCCTTCCCACTCTTGAATCCCTAATAGAGGACCTCAAGTAATTTTGGCCTATGTCTATAGTAACATAATACTCACACGAATCTGAGATCGAGAATTTAATGAAGTATCATTGGTACTACCTCGACCCACAAACTTTAACACACACAAACTACGTCAAAATTTCTGTTCTCAGTTAAAGGCTCATACATCAACAAACAATAATTTAACGTCCCATCTCCAGTACTCTCATTGTTACACCTGCTTGAGATCAGCATTATCAATGAGGTGAATTTTATATAGGCCGCCACAAATACATAAATACGAACACTTTCAGGAGATTCGCGACATGTTTAACTCCTCCGAACGTGTTACCTCCCACGCAGTGTAATATTTCAGCTTTTATACTCAGGCACATAACATTACTCACCCCTTTCACGACACCGAAATTATGTAACACATGAGCAGTTAGCACTAATCCGATTTACCCCATTCAAACCGAGTATTATGAACGCGACAATGATTCTTAGCCCATCTGCCTGGTCTCAGTACATATGAAGCAAAAAAACGGTATTTTAGGTCCCAAGCGACCTATCCCGATGCGAGCCGCCTCGAGCTATCTTCCCAGCCGGATCGTCTCCACAGAATTGGAGTGTAAGGCCGCCGGTGTCTAGGTACACACACTCTCTAGTATATGAAAGTCACTCCGACCCACCCCCTTCGCAAATTCTGCTAGTACATCTTCACACACAATCGCATATCTCACCCTCATTATATCGCCATTAACAGCTAAGTATTTCAGTTTCACCCATAACAACATCCACCTTTTTCTTCACATTAACGCCAAACTAACCTCCTCCTCAAAAAACAATCCTCGTGCTTACCAACCGAGAGACATGAGCAACAGCAGAACGTCTAAAAAAAAACAATCAACCACCCCAGGTTAAAATTTTTTCACACCATCACCTTAATATACCAAATCCTCTGCGTCATCAAATGTTACACCATCATTTTCCACGATTATCCATACTATGAATTTATACATTAATTTATATTCACTAAAACTAATGTACATCATAATTTTCATCATGCAAAAGGCTTTTTTGGAGACAATACTACCGTGCCTCATCGTTCGTAGCGGACTCCCAACCTTTTTCTAGGGCGACTATCCCAAACACACTTACAATTTTTAGGAGTAACACACACCTCGGATAGTGTTAACACGATTAAAAAAAAACCAATTAACCTAAAAACGTAGGTGCCCCTGCTCAACAAACCCACCATGAGCACTACAAACATAAAATAACAAAAATATCAAGTAAGCTTGTTCCTTATAAGTAGTAAATTTAAAATAAGATAATAATATAATAATACATTAAATAAATAAAATAATATATAAAGTATCGATAAACTAAATATCGATAAATATATATATCAATTATTTAAAATATCGAAATTCAGCTTGCCCGACCTCCTTTTTTTCTTGCTAAAAATAATAGTATACAAACTGTGCGAGACGCGGAGGCTCTGAGCTCACTTACTTAACCTTATTAAAATCTTTGTTACAATAGCAAAAAAAAATCATTGAAAATTAAAATTTTCGTTCTTTAATTACGCATTAGAAGACACAGAACAATTCTAAATCAAGGTTTCTTTCTATCAACTTAAAAATGTCAGCTTTCAGAATCTGACCTACACCTGAAGAGTTCCTATTAATTAATTTGACTGAAATATACTGCATCAAAGTATATTAAATAACTAAATAGCAATACTACTATGAAATGGACGAGGAGTTACGCCCGCGAGGATTATGCCTTTATAATCTGAGTGGTATGGGGGACCATAAAGTCAAACTATAAATTCTTCGGTTTCTTTCTATCATTAAAAATGAGTCACGCTTTACTTTGTACAATATGACTAGGAAAATATTTAAATTTATCAGAATAAATATACAACATCAAAATTAACTCCGTTATTTTCCCATTAATTTGTCAAATTTAGATAAATTATAAGTTATATTATATATAAATATATTATTTAACTATAGTAAAGCTCATTTAAAATATGTTAAATTATTTATATACACATTTTCATATTATATGTGTATATTTTACGATTCTCACTATAATTAAAATACTGAACTCACGAACCACTTGTATTGGATACCAGACCAGCGCTGGAGACGAGAGGCGGGTTTATGGGTCAGTGCGATGATACGACCACTACGCTCATATTCCGCCACTCGAGACGCAACTTCACTGCATTCCCTTTTTAGCTCGCAAGTTCTTCGAATATCGCTAATCTACATGCGTTTTCACTATATTCACTCACCTCCTCTATCACACTACTCACCTACTCTTATATCTATCTATCGGCCAACATATAAACCCTATATTATCACCTATATACGCTCCTCCCTTCCATTCCATCCCTCCTCCATCATACTCCCTTTATTCCATCCATCCTACTACTCTACTTCTTGAGTCACTCACCCTTCCTCTCACTTCACTCTAAAAATCTATATATATATACTATCCTGCATCCCAAATACTATCTCACTTCTAAACCACTCTCTCACTTATATCTATCCTCCATTCTCAACTAAAAAGAGCCAATGAGCAAGACAGAGTGAGACATAGCCACGAGAGTATGTACCGCACTCTTCCCACCGCACGAAAGGAGACGGATGTATCGCATCGAAGAATATGAGACGATATCCTCTTCCTTCAACAATTTACCCTAAACCCTTATTACTCATCTCCTTCTTTGCTATCGAGCTAATAAACTGCTTCTATTCACTTCTCGAATCTTCAGCTGATTCCCAACTGCTTGTTTCCGTCTATGAGGCACTAGCATTCAACCCCCACGCTTCACACCCATACAACACGCAATAAATACCATAGATCTAGAGGTACAAATAATAATAATAAACAGATTATTTTATATATACTAATAAAAATTCACATATAACAAATATATATACTTAACACGATAGATATAATGAATTCCCTTATTATCACAAATTATTCTCAGACCACTCAAAAAATCACATTTACTATATTAATCCATATTCAACTATATTAATCACTAAATGATTCTTAATAATAATTAACTATCCTCACATTATCTAACCCCCAGCTATACTTGATTATCTTAATTATCCATTATATTATATTTATAACTTCAACAACTACACCCAACTTCTAATACCTCTAAACCCCTCCCCCTCCTCAACTTTCCCTCCTCCTCAAAACACTAAACTACTATTAACTACTTACCTTGGGGATTATTATTAAGGCCCATTTTTGTCCACACACATCATCAAACTCCCTCAACCAAAATACCTCAGAACCCTTCCGCGTTACTTCGCCCACTAGGCATGTAACACCGCAAACAAGTATTCATGTCACAATAAATCATTCCCATTCATACAAATTCCACCCCCAATCCCCTACCCACTCATAACATTCACCTGAGCAAAACAACTACTTCTCATAAACAAATAGGAATAGCCACGGAATTGCGACATTACAAACATCCCTGCTCAATCCACACAACCGTCCCAAACATCTCACTCTCCCTCTCTTAACACTCTCACACACAATTTGTGCTATTTCTATAAAAATGCACTAGTACCTTTGCCCTAAGATTAACCATCTTGCCGACGTATTCAACACCCTCACACATTAAATATGTTTATCAAATAATATTTTCCATTCTATCAATAAATTGCTTTCTCTAAAATCTATATATAATCCTCTAAACTTTCACTCCAAAGCATCTTTATGTGTGAAAACACTTGTCCACAACAACCTCCTCTATACCCTCCTATAATCATCCTTGTTCTCCATAATTCTCCCCCTCCGTTAAACCTCATACTCTATCTCATCAATCAAGTATTCTTTCCCGAATAACACATATATATATATAATATAATAACCTCTTATAATTCCACATTCCATCCTATATCTCCTTTCACCTTTATACAGGGAAAACCAAACCATCCAATATCCCACTCCAATCCTGTGGTACCATCACACACTCCTACCAAACATATGTTATTAACCTAAAATGCAGCCAATTCCTCCATCCTCCTATACCTCCCTTATCTGCACATTTCCATTCTCACACCATTCCAGACTGCGGACTTCCCTTTTTCCCTTTATTCCACGGCCTAATAATTTGATCCACATTTGATTAATCATCCTTCAACCACCTCCCTCTCCACCATAGAGTTCCCATTACCTCAAACCTCTTGCATATCTAGCTCCCTAAAACCTAAATACCACCCCATTCATTCAAAGTAGTACCACTTATATATAAAACCCCCACCATCTTCACCTATCTCTCACTCCTATCCAATACCCATCAACTCCGTCTCCATTTAATCTCTCCCCCAACCCTCTTCCCTTCCATTTTATTTTTATACTCTTTTCCAGAACAATCATACTCCCGCTTCAATAATTTTCACGTCACTTTACTACAACATTCTATAATTATTAGAATTTAAATTCCGGCCTCATCCACGCCCTACATATATTGCTTCCACTACTAATCCCCTTCTATAATTCTCAGCTATATTCATCCCCTACTTCCCAACGCATTTAAAAGCTCCTTACCTTTTACACCACCTCCTTCACCTCCTCACTCAACTCCACCAATCACTCCCTTTCCTTCTGCTTGCAAACACACATATTCTCACACATACCCGTACATAAAGCCTCTTCCACCATAACATGCCTATCTACTAAATCTCTCCACATCCCCTCCTTCCAACACCTCCCCAAATTCCCGTCCCTCTCAACGTTTTCTACCACCTGTCCTTCCAATCCCTCTTGACTTAAACTAATATATATATTTTCTTAATAGTTTACATGACAGTATCAAATAATGATACCCTCACACGTCACCAGTACTTCCTCTCCTACCCTTACCCTGTGCAAATCAGCCAAATAGTGATTCCGATATCCACCTCCCCGCCGCGCACATCTAAAGACACATTCTACATCTAATAATCCAATCATATCTTTTCCCATTTACACACTACATAAATCTAGTCATGAGAAGAGCGCCGTTCCCCCCCGTTTATTCACTCTTCCATGGTAATACTTGATTATCATTTTTTTTGAACCAAGTATTGACCACTATCATATTCTTCTTTTTCGACCACACTAACTCTATCAGATTTCTCTCTCCATTATTATTCCTCTCCCCTATCCGAACCAAAGGTCCAAAAGAAAAAAAAAATAAAAGAAAAAAAAATATTATTCCTTCCACCTCTCCCTGTCGGCAACTCCTCATTCAAATCGCGGAACAGCATTTATATAAAAATTTTGACGAGTTTCATTTACCCCAAACTTTTAGAATCTTGATTTAATTTCGAGAACTAATCTTTTATCTGCTCCTCCTCTCTCGCTCCATTTCACTGGTGCAATATCACAAATACAAACCACAATTTCCCCCCCGAATTTTCACTTTTACCCACCACATTGATCCTAGAATCTCACCTGGTTACACAATCTCACCTTGTCCCACGATCTCTTTCCTCATAACTATTCCCAACCCCCTATATCCTTAGAGCCACTCTCACTCTCTCGCTCCCCCCCGATACCATACCCTTGTATTTTCCCGGAAATACACCCTCTTTCCCTCAATCTCTTAGTGTTTCTGTTATCCCTAACACATCCAGCCTTTTTTTCTCAAACATCAACCCGCAACTTCTCCTCCCTCTTCACAAAATCCCATCAATAACCTCTCACATCATTACACCCGCAAATGCCACTAATTAACCACTAATATTACATCTTTCCCCTAATTCTAATATATAACTCTAATCAGAGAGTCTAGTAACGACTACCGGGCCCTCCCCATCCTCTTAAGGTGCTTCCCCACACCGTAGGGCTACCTTAACATCACTGGTAACTAAATTTACCTACAAAAATACACATATATAAAGTTATAGGAAAATAAACGAAAAAGGTTTAAAACCTAACCTTTCTATTAACGGTAAACAACTCCTTACGTGACCTTAGCATTAAAGTCCACTTTAACAATTTCACTCCGAGCTTTAAAAATCTATATATCTATATAAAAATCTTAAAATTGTTAAATACAAAAACTCTAGTAATGATAGATTTCTTTTGAATGAGACATTTAATCTAATTTAGTTAAAATACACTAACAAATCAATTATTTCCTCAATAATAATAATCCTGCCAAAATGGAGTTTTTTCTTATCCACAATGTTATTTAGAAAAGATAATGTCTTAAATCTATAATAGTAAATATTAAATAAAATTTTATTATACAGAAAATTTTTTTCATAGACTCGTTTAGCCTCTTTTATATATCTTTAATTTTCATACCAAGCGACGATAGTATCATAAACTATTTTTTTCAAATTGAATCCGCATTAAATCTCATTGAGTGGGAGAGAGATAGAGAGACTTATAAATACGATACCACGCCACTCAGTAACTTTCCTGGAAGTCTACTATACGATACTACAATATATTGCTATATATATATATATATATTATATATATATATAATAATTTATATATATATTATATTATATTAATATATATATAATGATTAATATATTTAACATAATTAATTTTTAACACCTCTTAGATTTATTATTGTTCTAAACGGCATAATATACTTAAAAAATTGACTTATTGTCTAAAAATTTCGGCTCCCTACCCTGGATAACGCCACTGTAATATAAAATAATATTATTAATATATATTAAAATATATATATATATATATTATTTAATATTAATTAATTTATATAATATATATATTAATATATATTATATATTATTATATAATTATATATATAATAATTTATATATTATTATATTAGTATATATATATATATATATATATATTCAAAGAGTGTTTATATATCAGATCTAGCATCGTTCATGTTTTGGTAATTAGAAAACTAGTTTGGGTTTTGATTAAGATTGTCATCAAATGAAAACGGTCAATTGGTTTATCTTTGTGGCGATTTTCTCAATTCCTCTCAATCATAAATATATATATAAAAATTTATATTATATTAATATATTATAGGGTATATATATATAATGGTTATTTAATATACATATATGTAATTACATATATGTATATATTTGCAATTAAGTTATTATATATTTCAATTATAATATATATATAATATATATTATATATACTATATATTTATTATAGTAACATATACCGAATGCCAAAACACTCACCTTAAAACACATACTCAGAACAAAAATACACAGAAACACAACAAAACATATAAATACACATATATATAGTATATATATGAATACATATAACTCCTTATATAATTATTAGAACTATATATATATAATATATTATATATTTAATTTCATATAATTCATTTATATTAGGTGTCAAATATATATATTATATATAATACATAATATATAAATCTATTATAATAATAATTATATAATTATTTATTATTATTAGATATATATATATCATTAATATATTCTTATTATATATATATAATACAATATTATATATTTATATATTATACACTATATATATAATTTATTACTATTTATATTATAACATTATTATATATATATTATACCATTATATATTATATATATATAATATATATATTACTACTGATATACATAATATATATATTATTATATTATATTAATATTATTATTATATATAATATATATATATATATAATATATAAAATTTATAGATTGTGAATTTTAGAAAAAAAAATTAATATAAAAAATTTATAATATTACATAGTACTCCAAAAATAGTTAAGAATTGAAGTTGTTATAGCCCGGTTAGAGATTAGTATCCAAGGCTGTAGATAACATATGGTGACAGTATCTAATTTTCATAATTTAACCTTAGACGCATCTTTTTCGTTTGTATATTAATTAACCGTGTTGCTGTTACCTTCTCGTAATAGTTCTTTGTTTACTTTGTTACCTACATTATTTCGAGGATAGCATATGTTACAATATGTTAAAATCTTACGCACGCGGGAAGGACATTGTGAAAAAGGTGTATAATCGCCCTTGATACAGGGAGCTCGTTTCGCTATAAAACTGTTTCTTGAATCTAACTTTTTTGGGTTAGGGGATGGCTCAGTTGTTGGCGTCGAGTGTAATTTTCCGGTCAGCACGCGGTGGTTCGACCCAAGAGGAGGCAAGTTTTCTTTACCTTCCCGCAATAGTTCTTTGTTTACCTACTTATTAATTGCGAGGATAAGCCAATGTTATAATATTATCCTAATAATATATATATATATATATATATATATATATATAATATATATATATTATATATTTATATATATATATATAATAATATTATATACTATATTATAATATATATATATATAGTTAATATATAATATATAATATTATATTTATATATATATATAGTATATATATATATTTTTTAATATTATATTATATATATTATATATATTATATAATATATATATTATATATATATATAATATATATAATATTATATATATATATATAATATAATATATATATACTATCACTAATTTAAATAACTTAATTAAACTAAATAATAATTTTATTTACTAAGCTTATTATTAATTAGGATTAATTACTAATTTAAAAAAAATATAATTAAAAAAGAAATTTTGCCTATAAAAAATAAAAAAACAAAAAAATAAAAAAAAAATAAAAAAATCAATACCAGATGTACCATCCATTATATATATACTCTCGTTGTTCTGTTTTCACTCAATTTCATGTCAACGCGGCCTCCCATGCGCAGTCATTACATAGTCCTTTTTTTCTCTCTGCATTAACAAAAACTGCTTGTCTCTTCAGTAGTTTTTCGAAATGTATCCTGATAAGCACGGTCAAATAGGTCATCAAGAGTTGACTTGAAAGCTGCTTTTTGTTTTGAGCTGTTCTTGTAGTTCTGGTGGCGTCCTTTTTTTTTTTTTTTTGCATAATATATATATTTATATTATATATATTTTGCTGTGATTCTACATACTCTGAGTTAAATCAGTATTGATATTTCAAGAGCTCTGCTATACAACTCATCTATAAAGTGTTTATAAGTATCTTAGCTTTCTAAAAAAAAATTTAGAACTTTCTGTATTTGTTAGTATATAGATATATATATATTATATTATCCAATTCCATTTGGTCACACATATAACATATAAAATAAAATGAACAATACTTGCAATCATTGTTTTCTATATAACTGCCAGTGATTTTGATTGAGTGACAATGACTCAATTATAAATACTTTAATCTTTTTTCCGTGCTCATTACTATGATCAGCTGTAAGAAAGACGATGGTGTGAGGTGAAAACTTAAGGTAAACAAATATTTTCTATTGTCTTATAAAGAATCAGGTTCTCCTAATATTTTTATAGATCAGAATAAAATTGCAAATTTTTTTATGATATAAACCAGAGAGAAGTTTTCTCCTTAAAAAATGAAACATTTTGTCCACTTATAAAAACCTTATTCTTGTATTTTATTTTATAAACAGATATGTTGCCTTATAACTTTCACTTTGCATCGTTGTTCTTCGTACAGCTAATCAAGAGCCTGAGTTCAAGGCCAGAAGAAAGAAATTTTTTAAAATTGGCCGCATTAAAAATAATCTTGTCTATTGCTGCCACTCAAAGTAGAAGCTAGTTTGTTGCTATAAAATGGAGATCGTGGTGTTGGTAGGGAGAACTTCGAAGACAACAGCATTCCATGAAAAATAAGATAGACAAATGGTTTCTTTTTAATGAAAGAAAACCTTGCGATTATTTTGAAAAATCGAGTTGCTAAAAGATTTTGACTTTCAATGAATGAGGCATGGGATTTAACGTGATTCCATATTGGAGCTGAAACTTTGCCAATCTCAGTTTTTTAGACACTTGCAACAGAGACCAGGAAAAAAAATTCGAACATTGATTTTTTGTGACCACTCTAATATATATAGTATAATAAACAATATATAATTATATATATATATAAATATATATATTATATATATATATATATATATATATATATTAGTAATATATAATTATATATATATATATATATTTATTATATATATATATATATTATATAAATTATATATTATTATTATATATAGATATTATATATATAATATATATATATAAATATAATAATAATATATACTATATATATAATATATATATTATCTACTAATATATATATATATTTATTAAGCAAAAAGAGAATTTTTTATTTAGGTCGCCCGATATTATATCTCTGATATGTAATCTTTAATATATTTCTTTATTTCTATTCATCACATATTCTTTTTTGTTCCATTCCTTATTTCATTTCATCTTCTTCATCTCCTTCTTCAATTGTTAATCTCTTGGGCTCTTAAAACGATTAAAAAGTTAACTGATTGATCATGTTGATCTCCTGAAATAAAAGTGGTCTTCTTTCGAGCAGCAAAGTTATTCAAGTGCAATTTATCTTTCCCCAAACTTCACCTTTTTTTTCTTCTTTTTCTTTTTTTTCTTCTTTTATAATGAATTTCATTTTGTATAAAATAGTTTTTATGGCACTTTCAAGTATTTGCTCCCATTAGCACTTTACAGAACTCCAAACTTATTAAAGTCTGTGGGAAATTTCATATCTCAATACACTCTGCTGGTATTAATATATATACTATATATATATATAGTTATATAACATTTATATATATATATATAATATATATTATATATATATATATATATTATAATATATATATTATATATATATATAAAATATTATATATATATACATATATATATATATATATATATATATATATATATATATATATATTATATATATATATATATATATATTATATATATATATATATATATATATATTATATAATATATATATATAGTATCATAGATACTTATGTATAGAGTAGCTATATATAATAATATATATTATATATATATATATATATATATATATATTATATATATATATGTAGAAAAAGAATAGTTTAATATTACTATTTAATATGGTTGTTCATAAAAAAATTATTTAATTCAATTTTCTCTCTCATGATTTATTTCAAAGGCAATAATGTCATGAAACCGCACGTTACAACATCTATGATAACATATTCATATTCTTCAGATTTAAGAGAAATATTAGGATATTACTAGGTCGGGCACCTGACACTAACCTAACTTTACCCCCAAAAAAACTTCTCTCTTATCACTATTGCTTCTCAACGACTATATATACTATATACTAGTAATTTATATATATTATATTACTTACTAATTATATATATAGTAATAATATATAATATATATTATAATATATTATATATATAAAGTATATAGTATATTTTTATAGATATATTTTATTATATTATTTAACTATTATTAGATATATATATATATAATAAGTAATATATAATGTATAATATATATTATATATTTATAACTTAAAATACCAAATATATAACTTTATAGTATAATATATATAATATATATAATATATATAATATGTATCAGGCAGTATACAAATAGGTAGTTGGCATGGTAGGTAGCTCACTCAACCCCATATTTTAGTCTTTTAATAAATAAAATTTAAAATGGTAAAAGTAAAATAAATTAATTGGAATTTATTATACTAAAGTGTAAAATGGATCTGGATTTATAAATAAATTTATAACAATCATCTACTCTTAGTATCAAATTATAATAATTAAATTCATTTGGAAATTATCCTTCCTACTCTGTTCCTAAGAGTGAATTTTAAAGCTATGGGCGTACGGCGTACATAAATCTTCATATTTCATATAAAAAATATATAGGAACAAAAGCCAGGCGTCATACCTTGCTGTTCGAGCGAAAAATACGCAAATTTTCATGAGTACGAAACTTTCGTTCACCCAGTGAAAACGTACGAAATAATTGAACAAAGATTTTGAAATTTTTCTATCATCTCTCTCTCTCTCTCTCTCTATAAATTGTAAGATATATATAATTATATATATATATATATATAATAAATATATATATATATTAAGTATATTCTCTGTTTGTATATTGCATAAAAATGATTAGATATGAAATTATAACCTTCAAGGTACGCCACTGAGATATATATAATATATATATATATATATGATATATATATAATATATTTATATATCATATATATAAATATATATTATATATATACTATATATAATATATATTGGAGAGAGAGAGAGAGAGAGAGAGAGAGAGAGAGAGAGAGAGAGAGAGAGAGAGAGAGAGAGAGAGAGAGAGAGAGAGAGAGAGAGAGAGAGAGATGACATTTTGGGAATGGTATCGCTCCTCTATGGGAGAATAGACGTTTGCTAATATTTGTAAAGATTTACGTCTGTTCCATTTTAAGTAAGTGTCTATCAAAGATTTTTTTTTCATTTTATAAATGCTTTAACGTTTGATTCAATAATATACTTGCCAATAAAGAGCATAACTGAATATATGTCACCGTGTTATAAATAAACTTAGAGTTTCTTGTTGTGTAACAAAAATATAAAATCGTTACTACTGCGAAATTGTTAATGCAATTTCAAATCAAAAAATAATTCTAAATACTAATAACTCTAAATACCAAATACTAATCGCTATTACAACAAAATTATTAATACAACTTCAAAATCAAAAATAAATCTAAATGCTAATGCTAATTAAAATTTGTATTTAGAAATTGTTAAACCAATAAAATGGAAGATGCTTCTAAGAATAATATTAATTTGATATTTAAGGTGAAAAATAGGTGCATTATAAATTCAAAGACATCTGTTGACGATATTGTTTCGAAACTATTTTAGTAATCTTCCAAAACTTTATGGGAATAAGTTTCTTCTTTTTTATTTTTTATTTTTTATTTTTTATTTTTTATTCTTTTTTCTTTTTCATTTTTCTTTTTCTTTTTCATTTTTCATCTTTTTCTTTTTCATTTTTCTTCTACTCTTCTTCATTTTCTTCTTTCTTTTTTTCTTTTTTTCTTTTCTTTTTTTTTTTTTTTCTTCTTTCTTTTTTCTTCTTTTTTTTTTCTTCTTTCTTTTTTCTTCTTCATTTTTCTTCTTTCTTTTTTCTTCTTCATTTTTCTTCTTCATTTTTCCTCTTTATTTTTCTTCTTTATTTTTTTTTCTTCTTCTTCTTCTTCTTCTTCTTCTTTCTTCTCTTCTTCAGTTCTTCTTTCTTCTTCTTTGTTCTTCTTCTTCTTCTTCTTCTTCTTCTTCTTCTTCTTCTTCTTCTTCTTCTTCTTCTTCTTCTTCTTCTTCTTCTTCTTCTTCTTCTTCTTCTTCTTCTTCTTCTCTCTTCTTCTTCTTTTCTTCTTCTTGAATTCTTCATCTTTTTCTTCTTCTTTCTTCTTCTTCTTCTTCTCTTCTTCTCTTCTTCTTCTTCCTTTTCTTCTTTCTTCTCTTTCTTCTTATTATTATATTATTATTTATTATTATTATTAATTATTATTATATTATTATTATTATTATTATTATTATTATTATTATTATTATTATTATTATTATTATTATTATTATTATTATTATTATTATTATTATTATAATTATTATTATTATTATTATTATTTATTATTATTATTATAATATAGAAATTAAAAACAAAACCAGGATGTTAATGAATAACAGGAAAACTTTCTATGTATTAATTCGGTTCTTAATGTATTTACACATTTGAAAGATATACTAGTAAAACCTTTAACAATTCTTTTCAATAAGTCTTTAAAAGAAGAAATAGTTCCTCATGATTTCAAAGTTGCAAAAACAAATCCTGGCAGCGGCTGTATAGTTAAATAAAAAAAAAAAAAGAGAGATCCTCAATGGATATGACAAAAGACGCTCACAGGTTGGAGATTCTCCCTTGCATAGATAAGATTAAAAAAAAAATAACTATAGTTTTTTTTCACAACTTGAAGATCATGGATTGGCCTCAAGAATTTCCCCAATAGTGTTTTAGAAGAAAATAGATCATGAATAACAAATTTACTAAAACTTTTTAAAGTGGTTATTAACTATTAGATAACTATAAATCTTTTGATGTCATTTAATTAGACTTTCAAAAAGACATTTGATACTGTCCTTCACCAAAGATTATTGGAAATAGCTTAGAGTTTCATGGTATTCGAAGAAGACTTTCAAATTGGAATTAAAAATTGGCTATCGGATCGAACGACAAACCGAGTCGTTATCATGGTGAAATGCTCAGATTGGGCAACTGTTATTAGTGGTGTACCCCAAGGATCTGTCCTGGGTCCAATACTGTTTATTATACATGTAAATGACATTGATGATAATATTTTAGATAAATATTTAAGAAATTTGCGGACCTGATATCAACATTTGTAAATCGCATAATATGTGAGAAAGAATATCATTACTCCTAAAGCGGATTTTGAAAACAGATTGTAAATTGAGTTTAAAAACATGGAAAATAAAATTTAATACCGATAAATGTAAGGTTATACATTTCGGGAGGAGGAGTAACGAATAATAGATGACACAATAATCAAAGTTTTCAGTGAGGAAAAGGATCTAGGAGTATTAATTATATTATTAAGGATTTAAAGGTTTGGCAACAATGGTGCTGAGCTGTTATAAACTAATGAACTCTTCGTTTCATTGCCAGAAACTGATCGAATATAAATCCTAAAAATATAATACTTGATCTCTATATAACATTAGCTGGAAGACGCAGTGCAGTTTTGGAGTCCATACCTAAAAAAGAATTCAAAGTAGGGCAACCAAACTGATATCGGAATAGAAAGGTAAATCATATGTCCAACAACTGCGTTAAACTAGATATCCATCTTTAGAGACAAGGAAGATTGAGAGGAAAATTAATAAAAGTTTTTAAAATACTAAATAAATTTGAAAATATAGATTATAAGGAATTATTCATATATAATTTTAATGATGTAACACGAAATAATGGACAAACTTTCTCATAAAGGATATCAAACCAGTATAGCAAAGAATTTCTTCACTCTTCACTCTTCACTTCCGATGAAATTGAGAAGTGGAATAGTCTTTCTTATGAAATAGTAAACAGCGGCAATATCGATTCATTCAAGAAAAATATTAGAATTCAAGAAAAAAATTCGAACTCAATTCTTACTATATTAAAACTCTAGAAGTAGTAGTAAACTAAATATGATAAAATCAAACTAGAACTATTGAAATCATTTAGTAAATGTTAGAAATACATCTTAAAACGAATTTGGGCGCCTAACATATGATAACTTTGTTGTTCACCGCTTAGAGCGTGTCCGTTTTAACTTCTAATAATTATCTTTCATGCTCACCGTTTACAAAGTTTTCGTTCTAAGGCGATGTGATCCCTTCAATTATACTGAGTAGGAGAAATAATCCATTATTAATAATGATATTAACAATACTGATGGTATTGATAGTAGTATTAATAAAGATAATAATAATATTAATAGTAATATTAAAAATGGCATTAACAAGCAGAACTCGTGATTTGGTTAAGGCTTGCCGGTTGAATTTATTAGACAAACATGCTATAATCTTATTATATTAAAATAAAACTCAAAATTTAATGAAATACTTTCCTAAGAATGCCTCATTTTGCTCCTACTCTAATGTTTATTGACTGATTTCTGAGTTGGGTATTACATAAAGACTAATGCTAAACAACCTTAAAGGCAGTGTTGATGCATAATTCAAATAAACTATTTTCTATACCGGTAACTCATGCTGTAGGAATGAGGGAAACATATAAAATTATGTTACTAGTTTTGAAAACTATTAAGCATGACGAACGCTTTTGGCGAATCTATGGCGACCTGAAAATTATTGGGCTTCTCCTCGATCTCCAGTGGGTCCTTCACAAAATTCTATTGTTTTTGTGTTTATTGTGTTTCAGTGCTACTAACCAACATTACTTAGTTAAAGACCAGGCAAAAAGAGGTAATTTCACTCCAGGACTTCACAGTGTTATAAATACACACCATGTTGGGTCTTACCGAGTTATTTTACCACCAATATATATATATAAAACTAGAACTTGAAAAATTTACAAAAACATTAGATAAAAATGGGGTAATTAAATATTTATCTCAGATTTTCCCGCTCTTAAGTGAAGATAATTTGATTAAGGAGGGAATATTCATCGTCCTTAAATCAAAATAATACTACTTGACCACATATTTGAGATCAAGTTAAATCAAAATGAACTAAAGGCTTGGAAATCAATCAAAGACGTTGTTTTAGGAATTTTGGCAACAAAAAATCTGAAAATAAATATCTTTTAATATAAAAGCTATTAGTGATCTACAGAAATTTAGGTTGCCCAATGTTATTAAAAATTCATTTTTAACATTCCAATCTTGATCTCTTCCTTCCATATTTGGGTGCTGTTAGCAACAAACAAGGAGAACAGTTCCATCAGGATATATTAAAAATTGAGCAACGTTTTCCAGTCAGATGGGGGGAAAAATCTATGATGGGTGACTACTGCTAGTTTTTGAAAAGAGAAGACTTCTCTGAACATAAAAGAAGAAAGGAATTTCTCAGGTAAGATAGACACCAATTTCAGCAAAATACAGGTACATTTTTTTAGCATCTAAAATGATATGGGTATTCTTAATATATATTTTTCAGTTTTTTGAAATATTTTTTATTCAATGTATCTAATTAGGACTTTATATTTATATATATTATATATACTTAGATATATATATATATTATTAATTATTATATATATAATATATATAGTATAATATAGTAATATTATATATCATATTTATATATTTATTTATATACTATATATCTATATATATATAAATAGATCATATTATACTATAATCTATATATATTTAAACTACTATACTATACTTTATACGTTATAAGTAAATCTTCTGTTCTTGAGCATGGAAATATACCTATATTATTAGTATATAATATTATAGTATTAACACATAGTATATATATAGATATTATATATATAGTCTATACTTGTATATATATATATATATTATACTTATTTTACTATTATAATATTATAATACTATTATCTATATTATTAACTATATTTATATATAATATATATTATATTAGATTTTATATATACTATATATATACATATATTGTTATAATATATATAGTTATATATATATATATATAGTATTATATTTTATATATTTATATAATATTATATATATAGTATTTATATTATTATATTATTTTTTTGTATGATAGTTTGAACTCGTGTTTTGGGATGTGGTGTGTTTTTAAATCATTTCATGTTTTAAAATTTTTTTTAGTTGTTCATTTATAAGTTTAATTTAAACTACCCTATATTGCTTTAAGTTTTTCTAATTGCCTGTTTGTTGATATTTCTTTATTATTATAATGGATTCAGATGTGTATAAACATACGTTAATAATCCTTTCAACGGGACTGGATTTTAAGCGATAGTTTTTTGGTCTTACCTTTTTTACTTGTGTTAACGTATACATATTTACTGGGGGCAGTATCATCATACATATTTAACTGTTACGTACGGTATTTAGCCTTACGTTTTTGTTGTAAGTTTTAATGTTAGATTACTAGTTCTTTCCTTTAATTTTGCGTAAGTAAATTTGCTAGTGTGAGGGAGTGCTTGTGAGTTTTTAGTTTTCTAGGTTTCTACATTATGCATATTTACTCGTACATCACGTTTTAGAATTTTTCTATATTTTTAAACATAAGTATTATGAATTTTTTTATGAGGTTTTTAATCGTAGATATAGCTGGCGAGTCTCTCTGCTAATTGCTTGTTGTGTATGTTAATTTATGTGTATATTTATATTGTATATATTTATATTGTTGGGTTTTAGTTTATGTTAAATTTTCTATCCGACTCCTCCTTTTGTTTAGTCATCGCTTTTGTCTTTCTAGTGTGTGTTGTGTGTTGTGTGGTGTGTGTTGCTTGTGGTTATGTTGAGTAGAGAGACGAGAGAGAGTCGATTGAGGAGGGGAGAGTCAGACAGAAGGATGTCTACGGCGAGAGAGAGAGAGAGAAGTGAGGGAGAAGAGAGATGGCAGGTTTGCATGGGCGCGGGCGTCTATTGAACTTCCCACATTCCGTGAGCTTAAGTCATTGCCTCATGTGAATATCACCCTCTAACTCTAGCCCTAACCTTGTTGCTCTTGTCTCGAGACTTTTATGTCCGTCTAATCTTTTAATGATCCGACTACACTGTCAGGTTCAGAGAGTTTTCCGTGTGTGAAGGTGGAAGATGGTGCCTTATGTAACTCATTATACTCCTTGTAAGCACGTGCTCTCGTGATATTCTCGATATCTCCTAAACTTCGATGATTCTGTGCTCAATAATCTTCTTCTATTCTTGACTAGCAATAATTTGTGCTGCTGCTTCTCATAATAGATACAGATTTTCATTCCTTGTGGTTGAGTTATCTTTGACTATCGTCACGAGAGCTGGTTAATCTTCTCATGCCAGGAATGCTTGAGTGTCCTCTATTATGGGGGATTCAATGATTACACAACAGCTGAATGTTGGTGTCTGCTTGATTTCTTTTTTTCATTGCGCCAACCAATTCTTTGAGACACACGTGCGACTTCATGTTCCCCACTTCCTTCTCTCTTACAGAAGTATACCATTCGCGTTCGGTCGGCTAGTGTGGGGTGGAGATGCGGTGACGACAAGCGCTGGTGTGAGGCGTGTCTTAATTTAAACTTTTCTCTCCAACAAGCTTCCATCCTGCCCCCATGCGTTTCTTCTGCACTTTGATCGGGCTGATTGGGGGCCTTGCGTTGCTTCTACGACTAACTATAATTGGAGTGCTGCTTATGTCTCTGGTACGCTTCGACTTATCTTTTTTTTTAGGCGATAAGTGGGAGCCTGTAATCGCTTGATGGGAATGAGCCAGGTTCATTCCCATTCTTCGACTAAATCTTTCTTCCTCGATAATCCATGTTCGACCGTGCTTGTCTCTGGCCACTTCAGGCATAGGAGACAGTGCTCTATCGGAGTTGGGAAAAATCTCGTTCTCTATCACTTCTGGGCTAATTTTACATTCTGCTAGAAATCGTTGCAGGGATACTCTCTGACGAGCAAAGGGCTTTCATCAACGAAAGTGCGCTAACCTCCTTGGTTCTACTACTGATAATCTTTCTGGCCTCTTGCCAAAAAAATTTCTAACAACTTCTGTAAATCTGTCTTTCCTCATCTTATTCGCTTTGATGGTTCTGTTGCTAGTTCTTCAATCCTGAAAAGCCAATCTCTTCGGCCTCTATTTTCCTCAACCTCAACCCTGGACGATTCTGGCTCCCTCATCCTCCTCCTTCCCTCTCATGATGTTCAGCTATGCCTTTGCCGTGTTACTGCGATCGGCCGTTTGCAGGGGCTCCTGAAATCTACGAACGCGTTAGGAAGGCGGGGGCGCGTGATGCATTCTTCCCCGTAGTTTGAGGGAGTAGTGGGCTTCCGGGTGCTATCCCCGCCCCTCGTCCAACTATATTCTCTATGTCTCAATACTAACATTTTTCCTCAGTGGTGGAAGCGTGCCCAACATGTCCAACCTATTCCGAAAAAGGAGCCGCTCTGATCCCTTCTAACTATCGCCTTAGCTTCTTACTTGTATTCTATCTAAGATCTTGAAACTCTTCTCAACGCTCACTTCTTAGATCATCTGGAATCTCATTGACTTCTTTCCGTATCGCCAGTACGGGCTTTCGGACGCTTCGATGGTCTACTGGCGATTATACTTTCCTATCTTACGGATTTATGGTTTTTCCGCCCTAGGAAGACTGAGCGGGAGACTTGGTCGGTGGCCTTATCATATCATAAGCATTTTGACCGGGTATGGGCACGCGTCACTGCTCTCCAAAGCTCCATTCCTTTGGGTTTCCTCTTCTCTTTGCTTACTTATGTCTATGTTGTTCTTTCAATATCGTGAATTATCTCTTTGAAATCGCTCAAAATCGGCTGTTTCTTCCTTTTCTGTCAATAGTGGGTTCCTCAGGGTTCTGTTTATCCAATATTTTTTAGCGTTTTCATTAATGATCTTCTCACTGCCACATCTACTTATCATCACTCAATTATGCCGATGACCGACCATTCATTTCTTCACTATTTCAATCGCCCCTTCTTTCATTCTAGAATGCTCTCCGTCTTAATCTTTCCGTATTCTATTCTCGCTGATCTGGAATAGAATTTCCGGATGGGTCGTCTGAACTTAGTCGAAAGTCAATTCTTTATAAACTTCAACTTCTATCAAATCTCCCTCTCTAAACACCTTCAACGTTCCTATCTCCTTTCGACGGTTGCTCTCTCTTCCTGTTAGACAATATAAACATCCTGCCGTTAACATAAACAAAAAAAGTCTTGGAAACCTCACATCACAACGGCTTCCTAGGCGGGCCTCAAAGAAACTGGGAATGCTATTTAGAAGACTGGGAGACTTTTTTTCCTCTTCACAGGTACTCCAGTCCAGCTATACAGGGCCTCATCCGCCCTTGTATGGGTACTGCTCGCCATATCTGGGGTCAGGTTTACACCACGGCTTCTGGTGAGTGGTCAGCAAAGGCCAAAAAGAGCTTATAGAACTGTCCTGTTCTTTCTATTCACTTGACCCTCTATTTTGCTGCGCGATGTTGGTCTTTATCTCTTTTTATAGGCTCACGTAGCGGCACAGTGCTCGAGGAAACTTTCCACTCGCGTTCGCATCGACCTTTAAAGACGCTGCCTTCTGCGTTCGCACAAGGAGGTTGCTGGTCGGCCACATGACGTTTTATGTGTTGATAAATCAGCAACTCCAGAGCTAGTTGCTGCGGTGCCTCCTTTCTTTCCTGCCACCTCGGATTCTGTGAATTCTTCTTCTCAGATGTTTTGTGTTTCCTACTCAATTAATCTCCCTCACTTTAAACCCTGCGTCTGTGCTCATCTGCGAAATTTGTGTTAGTTGAATTTCTTGTTTCTTTTCAAACCACAAGCATTAATTAGGGCTTTGCCCGTGAAGAGGTGGTGAAATATAAAGAAAAAAAAAAAAAATAATATAGATATAAATATATATATGATATATTATATATATATATTTTTATATTATATATATATAATATGATTAATATTATTATATAATAATAATAATTAAAATACATAATAATAGTAATAAAATAATAATAATAATATATATAATAATGAATAATAATGATAAATAATAATAATAATCAATATAATAATTCAAATAATCATTAATAGAATGAATAAGAATGAATAATTAATAATAATTAATATACTAATATTAAAATAATATAATTAATAATAATATAATAATAATATAATAATAATTGGAATAATAGATAATAATTAATAATAATAATAATAGAATAAATAATACAAATAATAATAAATAATAATAATAATATATAATAATAAATAATAATAATTAATAATAATAATATAATATAGTAATAAAGATATAATAATAATAATAATAAAGTAACATGGAAGAATGATAATATGAAATAATAATATGAATATAATAATATGCAATAATGATGATCGAGTCAAATAAGGAAATAATAATAATAAATAAGCATAAAAGAAGAAAATATTAGTGAAGAGATAAGATTATGCCTTTGTAGTTTCTGTCCTTGCAGGGTCCGTTGCAGTTCGCGCAATTACCTTTTGTAAAGTAAGTTTCTAATACTTGGATATCCACTACAATTCTACGGATTACAGTCGCTGTCCTTGCACAGGGTTTAGTCAAGCCCTACACGCATATTATATTATATATTATACTTATATTTTATATATATATATATATTATATATATATAGGTATTATATTATTAATATATATATATATATAGTATTATAATATATTAATAATATATATATAATATAAGATATCTTACAAACAAACATAAAAAAGAAATATCAAGGAAAAAGAAAAAAATAATATTTCTAGAAAAAAATATAACTTTTATACCACGAAAATAATATCTGATTTTACAAATTTCTAGAAACAAAATAATCTCCCAAGAAAATTAAAAAAAAAATTAAAAAAAAGCTTTTTAAAGAAATAAATTGTTAAAAATTGCTGAAAAAATTACAGTTTTTGAGAAATACGAAGAACTGGAGTAGTCGAGACGTGAAGCGCGCAAAAGTTGTCCAAACTGTTGATTTTTTGCTTGTTATACTTAAAGAATTACCCCGAAGTTCTAAAAATAAAGAACTGGATAATTTTAATTAAAACCCGGGGGACGACGGGGGTGACTTCGTTCCCCCTCTCTGTCCTCCGTCGGCTCGAGACCCCTAAAAAGGATATACAAAGAAAAAATAACATTTTCTCCACATGCGGTAAAAATTAAAGGTATTTTGTGCAACTATCTTTCTCTCGTCAACCTAGCGAGGATCTTAGGTCAATCAGAGCGGACACTTGCCATGGTCTCAAGATTATACTAATATGTTAACGGTGTTAATTATAAATCGTAGATAAATAATTGTTTTTTTAAGTTTCGTGTCGATGAACATACTTGCTTGAAATCAAATGTAATTTATTTTCCTGTAGATGTTATAGTTTTCTTGTTACATGCCTGGCCTCTTCGGCGTATGCTGGCATATAGTATATATTATATATATTATATATATATATAATATATATATATTATATATATAATTATTATATATTTATAATATAGTATAGTATATATTATTATATATATAATATATATATATATATATATACAGTATCATATATATACGTATATATACGTATATATATATATATATATATTATTATATATCATATTATATATATATATGGTATAATATATATATATATATAATATATATAATATATTATTATGATATTTGGATAATTAATATATATATTATTATTTATATTATATATATATATATATAGATATATTATTATATATAAAGTATATAATATTAATATTATATATATATATTATATAATTATATATAATATAATTAATTATATAATACTATAGATAGATGAGATAGAAAATTCAAAGCTGTAACGACCTAGGTATGTTGGTTAGGAACTAGATAGCGAAGGCCTGAAGTAATCGTTTAAAACAACGAATGATTATACCGTATATATATTATAAGAGACAGTCTTCTGATTGTGAAAGGCGTTAGCTTTCGATTCGTGCTGGATCCTCTGTGCGACTTCATTTGTTTGTAGTACTAACGATTTTATTTTAAATCAATGAAAAGTGGAACTTCCTACATCAATGCGAATGTAGGAAAATATAATTAATATCTATGTTTTGTTAAAGAGAAGATTAATTATTTTGAAATAAAGGTTGGTGGATCGAATAATTTGTCTTAAGTGTGGGATCTAAGATATTCGCCTTTGTAGTAAATCCTGTAAGCTTCGAATTTTGTTCTAGTGGGAGACTTTTGTATACAAGGACTTCCATTATTTTGCGTTGATGGGTCACAGTCCTTATATGGTGATATAGGGTCATGTATTAAGGTTATTTTGTGAGTCTGAGTTGTGATCTGTGTAAGGATAGGGCAGAATTTTGTGAATCTCTTTTATGAGGTCTTCATTGTGTTATTTTTTACGTCTATTGAAGTCATTGTTCTCTCCAATCTACCAAAGATGTACAATTAAAAGTAAGGCTAGAGTAAACAATACGGAAGAAAAGGAATCAGAATGAGTGTTGAGGATGTTGTCAGAAGATCCACTTTTATAGATCCTGTTCAGATTCAGAAAGATCTTATGATAGAGCGCTGTAATGACTGTGGGGACGCGGTAGATAAGAAGAAGGATTTTAGGTGGTAATATCAGTTGGGTTGTAAAAATTTATTGTTTGGGGCTTTTTTTGAAGGGGAACGGTTGAGTTGATGTGTTTGGGGTAAGAAAGTTGCTGAGTAGGTTAGTGGAAGGGAAAAGTCGACACTTTGGGCCCTACTTTATCGGGTTCCAATTTACAGCCCCACCCTAGACAAAATGGACATAAAAGTTTCGAATTTTTCACGCGATTTTGTTGTACTATCGATAAACACACAACTAATATTAGCTTTTTTCTGCCATTAAAAGATTGACTTTGCGTGGTGTTTTGTCTGATGCTCTGTACGTCAATATCCATTCAGAGTATTTTTCAGATTTCAATTTTTTCATGTTTTCTGACATTACTTCGTAAAAACTCTTTCCCAGAAATTTTCTTCCGAATATGAATCTCTTCAAAACTTTAAAAAATGACATAATAGCTGCCCTATTATATAAGCATAGCTACAGAAGGAGTTTGTTTTTCCGATTATTTGATGTCTTTGTCGCCTCAGCGTTGTTCCATATTTCCAAACCCATGTTTTTTTTGGATTTTGAAATGAAAAATTAGCTCAGTATAATTTTTTTTCGTATCGGGCGAAATGGATTGAAATGTTCCAGTGGCCAATATTGGTCAATCGGGCTAAATTGCATCTTTTTACTTAAAATAATGTATTTGTGTTGACCTATTGAAAATATATAAAATTTGCTAATTTTTTTTTGTTTGTGAAAATAGGTCATCTGAAAAATATCATCTATTTACTACATACAAAGAAAAATGACTTTAAGTAAAAAATATGGCATCTTGCTCCTGACTACTTAAGCCCTGAATAATTCTTTATCCAACCTGCGCCTAACAGAAAAATTTACTCGCCATCTTTCCTTTCGAATAAATTCAAATAATATAAGTTTGGAATGCTGTGGCAACGCTTGAGCTACTTCAATAAAATCGTAGAAAATACTTCTGTGTACTATTTTAGAAGATCGCACGATTACAGTATTTTAAGTTTAGAAGTTCATTTCGGAAAAAAAAAGTCTGGAATAATCATTACGAAGATGTCGAAAAACCATGAACAAATGAAAATTGCAAAATTCTGAAGAATGACTACAGACAAAGAAAAACACCGGAAATCAACGTATTAGAGAGTGCAAAATAAGCTACATTTTGTTGTATATATCTTCAACAATTGGACTGAAAATTTCGATTTTATGTCCATTTTACGGTGGGATGCTGTAAAATGGGCCTCGTCCCGGCAACAAAAATGCATTCTTCCACTGAAGAGTGTAATTAGTTCAGTTGTACAGAAAGGGGTGGGAACAATACTAAGGCTCTAAGAAAAGGAAGAAAGAAATCCAATTTTTGGTGTGTTGTAGTATGGAGAGGAACACAGATGAGTGTTAGAGGGTAAAGTACGTTACGGTAAAATCCTATATAAGAAGTCGGGCTATTGTGCCAGAGAGAAGGTGTGCAGAGAAAGTATGTGTTTGTTAATAGAGATTCCATAGTGAATTGATATAGTGTGTTATGGAGTATGATACTAAGGATGAATATTAGGGTCGATGGTTTAGGATAGGAGACACAAATGTCATCAACATGGCGAGCAGTCAGTGTGTTGGAGAGACCACGAGGGAGTTAAGTATCAAAAAATTCTCAATCACCTCCAGTTAAATTAGTTTCTGAGTAATAGGGACAAAGAGACAGTCCTCTTGCCTGTGTTTTGTTTAAGTAAAGATTGTTGAAGTGGAAGAATGATGTTCAAGATGAGGTATATATTAGGTTTTTTCAGGAAAAGGAGGATAAGCTAGTTGTAATTGTGTCAGAGAAGTCAACGTTCGTACAAGATAGGTGAAAGGTAACAGGACACGAGCTGAATAAGATTACATCAGAAATAAGATATGGTTAGGATTGTGAAGGTGAAATTGACGTTTTTGAGGATAAAGTCTCAGTAGTTTAGATGGAAGGGAGATTTGCCAAGTAAAGGTGTCGAGTGTTGGGCTAGCAAGAGACAATTGTCAAAGAAACAGATTGAGTGTTGAAATCAATGGATCTCTCTCTG